>JABASH010001301.1:0-27551 GCA_019776445.1 Tomocerus maximus | reverse complement strand
TACTAGGAATATCATAATAATGATGGTTGGTGATTTTAAGTTCGTGAGTGCTAACCTTGGTCGGTCAGTTAAAGAAGGAGGTCTGCTGTTGCCAACAACATCGTTGATTTCTTTGTTCAGCTTTTCTTGAACTTCCGGATGATGACTAAGGAGCAGACACATCCATGTCAAAGAAGTACTGGTGGTTTCCGCTCCAGCAAGAAATAAATCGTACATAGTCATGATCAAATTGGAATCTACACACCCAAAAATTAAAAATATTTACCTACTCTCCCATTAATTATTTTTTGAAATTATATTCACATATGTAAAAGTGGAACAAACCTCCAGTATTTTTGTAAAAGCTTGATGTTGAATCTTCTGTTTTACTCATTTCTTGCAGATAACAATCGATTAAATCTCTTTTAACACCCTCCTGATAAGTATCCTTGTGAGCTTTTATGTAACCTTTCATCATGTCATATATTCCTGATATGTTTTTAATGTATGTATTGCATCCAGACCATTCCGGAAAGGTTTTGGAATACCATGGGAAAAAGACGAGACTTCCTAATGTACGGGCATTTGTGACATTTCTAAATGGGAAAGAGATTTACTTATCATTTGCTAAACCAATTCATTTTTTGTCATTATAGTAAGATTTTGACTTTGACAGACAGGGAGAAGGAGATCAAAAAAACCTAGTGTAAGAACGAATCTGTATCGGCCATTATCATTATAGTCATTACTCTGTCAGATGTGTGATAAGTAACTTCAGTTTTGGGTCATCATGTTGAAACCTTTCTCCGGAGACAATAGTCCATAGTGCGTTGACCACAGCTATGTTGAATTTCAAATGTGTTCGAATAGGTGTTCCTCCGACTTTGACCAAATCACTAATTAATTCATTTACCTCATCCCGAACTAAAACTTCCATGGACTTTTTGCCGAATCCAAAATCTCGAAGATTCTTAAGTGCGAAGCGCCTTTGCTCTTGCCATGTTTGGCCTTCGGTGAATATTATTCCTAATACCAAATTCATACCACATTACAACTTATCTCATATTATTATAGACAATGAAACTTTAAGTAAATTGCTGATATTCAAATAACCTCTATGAACTCCTGTTTCAGGTTCGGTCATGTGAGGGGCAAGTGCTCTACCACTAAGTACAGGTGAGCTAAAAGCTTCTTTAATGTGTTTGGCATCAGTTAAAACGATTGCTCTAGAAAAATAAACGTCAAAATATACGTTTCCATTATGCACTTAGGTATCCTCTTAGTTTTAGTGTATTATCTTACCTATAGCTTCCTAATGTAACACTGAAAATATCCCCATATTCATTTCTCAAATCAATGAACTTTTGATGTAGCTCGATTCCAAGTTGGTGAACATTTCCAATGATGGGAAGTCCTGGGGGTCCTATTTGAAATAAGCAAAATTATAGACTAAAAAATCTACAAATAAAAATATGGGATCGAAAATAGTGGAGTAACAGCTAACCAGTCAAGTAATTATAAGTATATACACTAAACAAACCTGGAGGGAAATCTTTCAATTTCTTTTTTGAAGAAAGAATGAAAATTGCTAGTGTAGCAAGAAAGACACAAAATACAGCAGTTAAGAACATTTTATTCTTTCGAAGACAACAGGAGACTGGGCGACACTTTACATATGAATGAGGTTTTCGGTTTACTAATGTACCTAGTTAACTAAGAGCTTGTTTTTTACTCTTAAATACCAATGTCATTTAAAGCTGTATTATTGTCTAAACGAATTCCTATCATGTATATCTTTATCATCCTCAATCCTATTCTAGTTTTGTACTTTGCATTTGGTTGTTGTTTGATATATTTTGGCTTAAGTGATATGAAAGTTTTTGTAATGATATAACATTATATGTATTTATAAGCGTGTGTCTTGTTTGCTATTTATATACACATTGGACAATGTGGTGTGTAAAATAATTACATAGACATATAATTATATAATCATGATTACAACAAAAGCAAATACGATATTATAGTATATCTTATCTATTTGCAATACTAAATACATGTCTGTTCCTGTTGTGTCCGCTTTATGCAATCGACAGTGTATTTACATTACAACTCTTGATTGCAAGTGCAAATTGCTTTCCGCTTGAACTTGGAATTTGACAAGAGGCTCAAAGGATTCACCCCTGGATTGCCAACACTTTTTCGGCAACAAATAATACCTTTTAATACCAACACACTTTTCCTTTTTGGCCAACACAGCATTCCTGTTTTGGCAACAGTATGTTTTATTCACTCAATTAGAATTGAAATATATTGAAAGAGTCATCTATACAACCTTTGATCCCCACCTCCCCTCCCTAAATTCACCTTTATCTTCCACTACTACTGCACTACAAATCCCTTTCTGAACAAGACCATTTATTCGGTCTTTGGGCCCGAAACCCATAAACATAACCATTTCTGGCCAGTTGTTTCGTTATTTTATTTTTAGTTTGTGAAGTAAATAAAGTGCAATATGAGGCCATTTTCATTTTAGCTTACAGCTTTGTACTCTCCTCTGCACAACCTGAAGTGACATGTACGTGAAGAACATCGTGTACATACCACTTCTAAAACACCTTGGAACATCTGTGTTGCCAAAATGTTTGTATGTGTCGGTAAAAAGGTGTTGGCATTAAAAGCTGAAAATGTTATTGCTAAAAAGGTGTTGGCGAAAAGGTGGTGGCATTTCGGGGTTCTTCCGCTCAAAGATAGCAACCGAAGTTTACAATTCATTAAAATTCAAGGTTATTTTTTCTGGATATTTTACTCTTTTGACGAATTTGCATTGTCACTGCCATGGCTTACACGAGCATACCTCTATATAATAATTATTGCTTCCAAGATCGAGTCATTTGCAAAGATGTGTGTAAGCCGAGATATTATATGTGTATTTCTCCAGTGACCAATAGTGTGTCCACTGAAATCCTACCGCAATTCACACAGACATAGTCAGGTAGTTGTTCGTGACATTTGGAATTTAAATAGACTTTACTGTGAAAACAGAAAAGAATCATAAAATGATTTAATACATTCCCAAACCTACATCCATTAATGATGCTATTTACGTTTTTACTCAACACAAATGAAAAATGCAGCGTACATAAATACATTAAAAGCATCTACTAAATAAAAGCATAACAAAACATAGGAGTTCATTCCCTTGCCCTTGAATTCATGAGAGCCTTTGTTATTACTCCCACAGTGAGCAATTTCATGTGCTTGTAAATATACTTTATTTTGAAACTATTTATTTTATAGATTTTATGCATGTAACTTGTCAAGTGATTACATTTAGAAACATTAAAATTGTTCTATTTTCTCCTAAATTCTCATACATAATTCTATTTAATTTTTCTTTATTCTATGGTTTATAATTACAGAAGCTCACACGTAGAAATAATCAAATTACTTTTAGTAACATCAGTTTGGGTAAACGTCAAACGTAATGACAGTGAAGTATGTAGTAAGTGAACTTTGAGCATCATGAGTCGTAGCCCTAGGTATTCAGTTTTAGTTCAGTATGTAAATACACTGCATTCACGGAGTGTTTTTATATCCATTTGGTATCTTGATGTCGAATATTATCTGAATGCTCAATATACATTGAATACCCCATTGTCAGCAATGTACAAGATGTGAGTTGTTTTTCATTCTCTTAATGTGCAGTCAATGCTGTGAGTTTTTTGCCCCAAACTCTCCAGTTGACTCAAGAGTTTGGCTTTGGTTTGAATGATTTCTAAATAGGTAGTTGTACTACTTGAAACTTGTAAGTAACATATTACAGCATCATCAACAATCCTGCAAATTATTACCACCACCTGTGCAAGTGTGTCCTTCAAAGATTTACCTTTGTGCTTTTGCTCGTTTGTGTTGAGTGAAGTGTTTTTTTGCTTGGGCTTTCCATTATTTTTATTTTGAATTATACTTTATCTATCGAAACCAAAGACCCGCCTACAAGACATAACATAGCACAATTAATGAATTCTGCTTACGTGTATACTTGATGTAAATAAATTACATAACTTTCGTAGTTTAATAATAGAGTGAGATCCCCCGCGTGAACTTCTTACAATAAAGATGGCTATGTCACCTGTAGCAATGTCAATAGATTATGTGAAGGACAAAAGTAAAAGAAGGTGTGATTTGAACGAAATTCTGTCTGAGGAAAATATCGAAGGGAAAATCATCATTGTCACTGGATGTAATACGGGCATTGGCAAGAATGTGGTTATAGGTTTGGCGAAGAAAGGTGCTAAAGTTATCATGGCATGCAGAGACCTTAAGAAAGCGGAAGATGCAGCAGAGGATATTAAAAAGATTGTAGAAAATTCCCAACTGGTCCGTCTCTTTATGACAGTTTTAATTTAAATTATGCCATTTATGAACATTAATAATTGTCAGAATAATCATTAAATGTTGACGATTAACTGATTGATATTAAATGTTCCATTGATTAAAATTAAAGATGTTTGCTTTAGAATCTGTAGCTTAATCTCTAACTAATAACTAATTCACCCACATTTGTATACGTATATTTTGACAGGATATAATGAAATTAGATCTTGCAGACTTATCATCTGTGCGGCAGTTTGCAGAAGAATTTAAGGTGAAGTATCCGCATCTGGATGTTTTAGTTAACAATGCTGGATTCTTGGATGCAAATTCTGTTATTAAGACTACCAAAGATGGCTTTGAAAATCACATGGGAATTAATCATCTGGGACCCTTTTTACTTACAATTCTCCTGATTGATCACTTAAAGAAAGGAGCTCCGAGCAGGTAATTAATGCACGGTATTAATTACGGAGTTCAAAAGACACGCGAGTATTTATGCTACGCACTCAACTCAATTGTTAATGCTAAGATTTATTGTTATAGAATCGTTTCTGTCGCATCAACCAATTTGGTAATAAGTAAATTGGATTTCGAAGACCTTATGATGGAAAAGAATCCAAAATTTGGAGACAGTGGGAAGGAGCCCTATAATAATTCAAAGTTCGCAAATGCCTTATGCATGACAGAATTAGGCAAGAAACTGCGAGAACAAGCGATTGACATCAATGTCTACAATATTTGTCCAGGGTTCGTTAAAACCGATGTCTTCAGAAATGATGATAGTTGGCTGAGGAAGAAAATTACCAATGCAAAGTTATGCATGTTTGGATTGAAGCCAGAAGAGGTAAATATTTCAAACAATTATTTGACATTTCTTTAGATTCCACAATTTTTGAGAACAATGGTGATTTTAATCTATGTAGGTACTGTAGATTGATAAACATCTAAGTACAGAGCTTGAAATAACTGTTTCATTTCAGGGTGCTGAGACGATTCTTTATTGCACAATTTCAAGCAAAGTAGCAAATGACACTTCAAAAATGTACCGATTTTGTAATGAGTGGGAACATGGTACTAAGGCATTACACAACGAAACTCTATCAAAGAAAATGTGGGATGTTACTCATGAACTACTGAATATTAAAGGAAGTGAAAAATTCTAGACGCATTTCTAGGAAACAGTTGCGGTTACATACAATAATCAATTTTAGCAAAAGCTTTGCGCATTCTCTGTAAACGTGAATATTAATATTAGTGATAGATCATTATTTCTTACAGTATTGTGGTGCATTAGATATAAAGTGTCAGTTATTACTAGTTAAATAATAACCTATGTATTTGTATGAGCGTTTATTATTCCCCACTATTTACTAAATATCAATCTAATTACTAATTTTCTATTATACTTATCATATAATATACTAACTAACTACTATAATTTGAATATTATTTGCACACTTTTTTCAGTTTTATACGTGAAGATGTATTAAAGAAAACTATATATGTTTCATCATCTTATATAAATTAATCCTTTTCCCAAGCATGATTATGTAATCATCCCAGAGAAAAATCATTCAAGAGATTAACATGGTAATTTTAAATTTTCTCTGATGCACTTTAAATATTTTATGTTAGATGCAGCACGACACAAGGGCCATAATATTACTGCGCATTTCTCCAATTATATCCTAACGTTACAAAATGATACGATGAAAGTGTACTTAGTTAATAGCAATTTAAAATTACTATAATTTTTCAACTTACATTATAATATATTATTTCCTAATCCATTTTTAAAATTGGAAACTAATTTAACATCCATCAACACGAACTTGATTTCTAATACTTTTCTAATACTTTCTCCTTCGGGTATGACAAAAATATCGTTGTCTTGATTCATATTAGCATCCTTCAGGATTGGTACAGGGATATTAAGAATCCACAGAATATCTGGAGTATTGACTTTGACATGCTCGATCAGATTTTCTTGTTTGAAGTGAAAAAGAACTTCTCCGCCTTTTTTAATGATGATCGTTCCACCATTCTCCAGTATCTCCTTTCAAATCTCCAGTGTCTCCTTCGTTAATTCCCTAAATCAATAAAAAGCTCAACTCATGAAAAATATGAATAGGAAAAATCAATAATAAAATCGAATGTTAATAAGGAAGCTTAACAAACATGCAAAGGGATTTCTTATATTAAATATTCATGTGCTTGCTCAACGTGACGTGGAAAGACATGCTAAAACAAATCCAGGGAATTTTCTACCAAAATATGCTCTAGCCTATCGAAGACTAGTAACATTTATATATTTATACGCTATCTTTTTAGTGTGCTAGTGTTTTCTTAGAAAATAGGTTTTAATTCATTTTCATTTACATGTATCCGATAAATGATGGGAATAAATGAAAGGATTTTCTTGTTAAGAGTATTAAGTCTGGATTAATGCTCTTAAATATTAGTTCTAGGTCAAGTACAACTAATTACCTTGATGACAAGCTTTTTTATTGGCCAGAGAAGAGAAATAGCTAAAAAAAGGAATATTTCTGTATTCTAAGGCCTTGTAGGTTAGCTTATCTTTGTCAGTGTACAGCTCTCCGTTGAAATAGTGATCTTCTAAACAGTTTTCCAGGTCAATTTCATCCAAACCGATACGTTCTTGATGTTTGGTTCCATGAGCAAGGGTGCAATGGCACTTAATTCCTTCACCGCTTGCCGACAGAACATTCATCCAAAGCGACGAAGAAATGTAATGACGACAGTGTGCTCCGACCACAAAGAGCTCAAAAGTATCTCCTGGGATCAAAAGACTTTGTCCTGTACAAGAAAATTACAAAAATAGCAAATACTAGATATAGTAAATGTTACCTCCGTAGACGGTGGAAGTTTTCTCACAAAATTCCCCTTGATGGCTTCTATATCAGGTGCCATCCCAAGAAAATATATTTCAGCTAATATTCCTTCCGTATGCTTGAACTTAGCCTTCGAAAATAAAACTAACGCTCTGTCCCATGAAACTTGCAAAAGAAGGAATTCTTATCGAGGTATCATACCCTCATACCATAATAATAAATATGTGAATACCCAGTACTCGATACAGGCGGTTAATATTTGATTGCATAGTAAAACAACTAAAATGTAATAGAGCTAAAACATATTCCATGACCAATCTTCTGGAACGAAAAGAATTTTATACATATGTGTACGTGTCTCATTCTAAAACGGCAGACAACACTACACCACTTGCACTGGACTTACATATATAGCACCAATTTAACTGCATCAACCGTAAGAAATGGACAAAATACACTAAACTGAATGTATTATTTGTCAGCAAAGTCATAACAGTTTTCTTAGGTAAAGTATACAATCCTGACTTGAAAATTATTATACCCAAATAAGTATCGGATTACATTACATCGTTTATTATAATATATTTACAGAGTATGGCTTTTAAAAATATAACGATTGACGATACAAATTAGAGGCAATTCATTTTGGAGAACACACCACACCCCTTCGGTACCTAAATTATATTTTGTTTGTAGTGATTAATTTGTATTATTATGGAATACATGTAAATGCAAATGTAAATTAATTATTTTACTTTAGTATACGAATACAGAAAGTGTGTGATTAAATGCCAAACAGCGATATCATTCTCTCAGGCTTGACAATGTCAGTTTACCAAAGAAAAGTCATGAGAATGGCAAATAATAGGCACACAGTCTAAACCACGTAATACATAATACTGTACCGATCCACTACGATTAAACGATTAACGATTTTCTAAGTTCATATGGTCGCATTTACTCACAAACTGCAATTTCCGCAATTTTTGCATCGACTACTGTAGACTATACTTATTTTCAATTATCTTTTGTTTGATGCTTGTAAACAGATAACCCCTTCGATACATGACTATACCTGAGTGCATCTATATTTATGATATAGTTATATGTTGCATAATAGTATACTGTAGGGTATAATAGTAGAGTGTAATTTAGTATTTAAAGTATACAACAGAGTCACAACACAGCACATACGTAACGTATGGGTACATAATAAGATTAGCCACATAATTTCGGGAATATTATATTATCGGGAATATATTATCGGGAATATACCTACTACTACTGTCTATTTCGGCTATTATTGGAAAACAGTTCTATTGTTTTGTACATGTACATTTACTTTGTTCCACGTGTAGTTTAAATTCTCTAAATCACCTTAAATATAAATTCTTGCTATAATCTTAATGTTACTCTGACTTCCTTAGTTCCTTCTATCACCATCACTTTCTAAAGAACTTCTAGAACCACTAATAATTCCCTGAGTATCTTTAATACCCAAAGCTTTTAGTATATCTGAATTTTCCGCATGGTCGGCAGGATTGTCTTGTCTGAAGTCCATCAGAATCTGAGAACCTCCTTTGCTAACAATGAGGACACCTCCGTTTTGCAAACCGTTACCTTTCAGGTTATTAGGAGTACGATCCTCCCTTCCCTATTAAGAAAAAGAGTTAATTACAGTTAATTACAATTTAGTTACTCCCCCAAATTGCTCGTGCATGTGCATTTGAAATTAAAATATTTAGGTTTGGTATTAGTGAATGAGACATAAATATCGTAACTAACCTTAGCAATGGCCGCACGAGCCTTCTTGTTAAATAAAGACATTATAACTGTACAAAGATTAAATCTCTTATAACCCATAGCTTTATAGCTTGCTTCGTCAACATCGATGTACAATTCTCCGTCGAAAAAATTTCCTTTGACAAATTCTTCCATCCCGAATTCTTCTAATCCAATTGCAATCAGACGAACATTATTTTGTTTGAGCAAGGGCAAAAGAAGGCTAATTTCCTTTGCAGCTTGCCTACAAAACAATCATCCGAATCGTCGTAAGAATATGATGACGGCAGGACTATCCGCCCAAAATGTTTCCATTTTGACACGCTATTAGAAAAGAAAATTAGTTTTCACATCACTTCTATTTAACGTAGTACCGCTTATAGATATCATTTACATAGCAATGACTAGAGGTATTAAAAGACTGACAATTCAATATATCTTTTATAAGCAGCATATTCTAAGAGAAAGAAAACTACGAATGGTACATACTAAAGAAATAATCAATGTTCTTCTAAAGAATAATGTCCAGACATGCATCGAATGAATGCACTTACTGTTTCCAAAGTAGGAACTTCCTTCACAAAGTTTTGTCCAATCTTTTTGAGATCAACATTGTTGGATTTTGAAGCTGCCATGATCAACTGGGAATATACTGCCGAAGTTGTGAGTGTGAATGCAGGAACTGATGGATTGGAATTGAATTCAAGTCTTAAAGCAGTGGTAGCAGCGACGGGCTGTAAATTCCACAAACGACTACGCTTATTTAGCAGACTAGCTTCTTTAGATAAAAGCCTTCGTGATAAGGAAAACATAATTTCCTTTGCCTACATAATTCCGCTATGGACATTGCAGGTACTCCTATAAATAAAGAGAAAATATGTAGGATAGTACATCATCCCAACAAAAGTGTGTAAAATACCATTGGCCATCTCATATCATATTCATAAAGTCTGATCTACCTAAAACTTGCATATGCTTTACATATCCACGACAACATAGCACTTCATTTGCCTACCCCATCAACTGCCATCAACTATTTATGTGAAGAATGTGGCTGTTGTGATCATTCAGTCAATTCACGCTGACAGTATCAGTATTGCGTTGATAAAGAATTTTGCAACAATCATTTATTGCAATATGAAGAATACTGATTAAAAAGCGACATGATTACTACTGAACCATTATTTTGTATTATAATTAGGAAAATCGTTATAGTATCAGTAATAAAATTGAAGCCAAGTTTGAAAAGACATCTCACAATGGAACAATAGAATATTAGCAGCATGCATTGCATGACCACTGGTTTCTTCCTATCCCTACCAATAATATATTATATTACATGCATACATTTAGAGTTTAGTTGAAATAATAATAATTTAATATGAGGGTGAATCCATATGTACTTATCTACCTCTATATGTAGATAATGGACAAGCAACTTTTAGGAATATGAAAAATGTGTGATAACATAACGGAACAAGTGAAGACTATTTATATAGATACGCTTTACCGTGTTAGTGCACAAAAATATATGCTGTCAGTTTGTAATCCGTATATACTGGTATACCTACTCCAAATAATAAGCTTGTTTGCCTTGAGATAAATAATCTATTTTCGATTGCACACAATAACTAACACCACATAATTTTCAACCGCTTGAGAAACATTTTCGGCCGTACTGAAAATATATTTCCTACATATGAGATCTTGAACCTGATAGGTAAACTTCCCTAATTGCAGCAAAGCTTTACTTTAGCTAGTGTACTTTTCCAGCATTTATAAATCAAGGATAGTAGATTGTATGGGAGTTGGTGTTAGAAATGACAACGAAATTCATGAGTATCTATCGTAGTTATCTTGCATCAGTTGAGATGAAAATACCAACTAATCACTCTATAATGTACTGCCAGCTCCCACCCGAAGGTATTTACAGGAACATAAGGAGATTATTAATGATATTAAGCTGTGCTCTATCCCCAGAGAGAATAGAAATGTATGTATCTAATGGAAAAAAGTTATCTGAACTTAGTGCAAATAAGTATTTTATATTCATTTTGGTATAGATTGCTTGGATGTTTCGTTTATATTGTTCACAGTCGCATTCGCTATTCGCACTTCGTTTGAAAATGCAATATTGATTATTAGATTGACGAGACTGGAAGAAGTAAAAATACTTGGCCGAATGTCGTCATTAATAGATAGTGTAAGCAGATAACTCACACGAGGCTTAGGTATAATCATGTGTATAATTTATAATAAATTATTATACCTAAGCATCGTGTGGTGTGTGTGAGTTATCGTGTGTGGCTTCCGTTGCGAACATTATGATAAATTTCACTACGCATACAACTTACTCATTGCAGACATCAAATAAATGAACTTTCTACCTCTTCACTATATGTAGCTTCGGTCTATATTTTCATGAATTTCCATTTGTATAAGAATATTATAATATAGGTTATACCTAACATATCTACAGTTCTATGAGGTAGTTGCTATTAAAGAGATGATCAATGAAATTCCACAGTAGTACAGAAATGATGATAATATTGAAATTATTGTACTGTGTGGAGTGTGGTATGTGATAAATGCTTTTAGATATGTAAATAAGTAAAGGCAAACACAACGAAAGAATATATAATTAGTATTTAGTATTTACTTAAATAACCGACTAAACACAAGTCTTTTTACTGCACAATAATATACACGGGGGTACAATATTATAATCGTTTGATTGTACTCTGTCTGTGTACAGTACTTTTGAAGTAATAATAATTTCGTATCAGCAATGTCATGTAGAGGTTAAGTAGGTCCTGTACTTTTATACATAACGCTTCTTCCCTGCTGACCCACTCCCACACCCATACACAACCATCTACACAATCACACATGTTAGCTTGTCGATTTAGCAAGTTGTTTTTGAGATTTTCTTTAAATCAACATTTGAATTTGAGTAATAAAAGTTTTTTATTCAACATCAGAAACATGTCAAAAACTGCCTTAGTAGTGGTGGCCAATGGCTCAGAAGAAATGGAAACGGTTACACCAATTGACACTTTACGCAGGGCGGAGGTAGGTCACAAGAAGTTATAGGTACTCATTCTACTAAAGACTTACTTTTACGATGCCTTATCTGTCATCTGTAGCAACCGGTATAATTGTCCATCAACTACCAACAGGACATAATTAATTTGCAATGTATTTAAATGAAAGAATTCTATAAAAATTGAATTTACTAACCTGCAGTCAGTACGAAAATAGTGAAATACAAAATGTATAATACATGTACAAAAGTCCTGTTTGAAGTAATAATATGTGTACATATGTATAGTGCATGCATGCTACAGACAATCTTTAGCATCTACTCTAAAATTCAGATTAATTTCGGTATTTAATTTCAATTTAAACATTTCAACCCAATCCATTTTATGTTGACATCTTAACGCAACCATCTAAATCAACCATTTATTCCTCGTGCGCTTATCATTATTTCATTATAGGTAGAAGTTACAGTGGCCAGTATTGCCGACAAAACCACTATCACATTGTCAAGAGGAGTTTTCCTAGTTCCTGAAAAAAGTTTTGCCGAAGCGACCGCATCAACTTCCTATGATGCAATTATTCTCCCAGGAGGCTTGAAAGGAGCAGAAATTTTTGTTCAGGTTGACATTTCTAAATATTTTCCGTCGTAACTCAGTCTTTTAAATTACTTACTATATAATACGTAAATGATAACCAATAGTTATAGATTTTTATCCCTTTAACTCATTCATGGCTGTGATTGTGAACATAGCTTAATTTCAACCGGCTTTTCTACCCTTTAGCTAGCCGCCTGGCCATTAGCCGGCTAAAATGGCTAGTGGCTAAAGTGGCCAACACTCTTTCTCTGATTTTTATTAGCTGGCTAGTCATTTTAGCCGGCTGGTCACCGAACACTTGTGGTTGTGTGAATGTACTATGCTATGCTAATTATTCTTTTGAAAACTGACTTAAACCAATTTTTTAACTATCAGTCTGAAGCTTTAGGAGCTGTGCTTAAAGAACAAGAAAAAGCCGGAAGACTTATTGCAGCAATTTGCGCTGGTGAGCTGTAAAATATCAATCTTTCCAAAATGCATCAGGAAATAAATGAGATGTTTCAATTATTTTTCAGCCCCTACCGCTTTAAAACAATACGGCATATGCCTGGGAAAACCAATTACTTCGCACCCCACAGTAAAAGACAAGATGACTGAAGGAAATCTGTACGATTACAAAGATGAACGTGTCGTTGTAGCAGGTATACTTGAGTTGAAGTTCAAAGTTATGGACATGAATGATAAGTCCTCATCACAAACAAATTAAATGTTGCCATTTCTAATCAAGTATTTTTCTCAATTGTTTTGTATAGAAAATTTAATTACAAGCCGAGGACCAGGTATGATTGAGTATTAGTTAAACATAAATCAGTTTTCCGATTAAAACAACTGATGCATATTACTAAAACGATGTCTACACTAATTTTATATTTAGGAACAGCCCTTGAGTGGTCTTTAGCAATAACAGAACACCTCCTGGGGAAAGATAAGGCTGACACACTCGCAAAGAATATGTTGCTTAAAGAGTAAATACACAGTAGCAGAAAACTTGTCATGTATATATATATGTACTGTATAACAAGATAGGTACAAGTACTTTTACCTATGATGTACATTTGAGAAAATAAAAGCATTAAGATATTACTATCACTATCAATGTAGAAAATAGATACTATAGATAAGATATTAAGAACTACATCAACTATCAGATCAGATATTATCCGATCAGCACCTATTTCTACATCTGCAATTTAGCAAATTCCTTTAACACATTTCCATACCATTTCTTAACTAACATTGTGCTCAATATCTTTAACCTGAAATCCCACAGTAGTTCCACGAAACAATATTGTACGAACATATACTTATTAAAATTATTAATTTTTTAATACAAGATTTCGTATAATTATACAAGCTAAGAACATTCATAGACATATGCTGCCTAAAATTATCACAAAAACGTTCAAAATTCAGTCAACAATTAACGACTTTATAAAACATCAATATCACTTTTTTCTTCGTACGACTGCGCTGTGCCTCATCAGTTTTCATACTCATCATTATGATCATCATCATCAGAATCTACGAACGTATCTGTGCGAAATGCTTTAGTCCTTTTCAACTCAAGTGTTGATGGAAAATCAGTTTCCCAGAAACCTATAATCATAAATGAGTGTAACGTATTGAATGACAAAATACAATATCAGTACCATTTTCCTAACTTTACCTGGTGGAGTTCCGTTAATATTGACCGGATATTTAGCACGATGTTTTGAACACTGGTTCTTCAATTGTTGAATAAATGTGGGATCCTCATCAATTCCTACCACTTCGTAATACTGAAATAAAAATTCAATCAAGGGCATTACTATATAAGCATGTTGCAGCGATTGCATTACCCTTAAGAGTAATTTTCTTCGATTTTCTTCTTCGTCAATCGCCAGGCATGAATAGATACAGATAGCTAACTATATTTTTATACATAATACGTACTCCTACGATACTCAGATGTATAGCCAGGGTAAACAGAAAGAATCGGGATGAGACTGATGGCAGTAAGTTTGGTTGCTATTAGGTCTTTGACCCGATTTTGTCTACTAGTAGATTACAAAATAATATTATATCAATTCGTTCAGTATCAATTTCTTTTGTCAAATAATTATAATTTCAATGTCGCTTTTCCAACCATAGTTTCTACGATTTCTATTAATTTTGATATGTCAAGCATTCAATCATGAGCTATACAAAAATTGGAAGTTTTAAATGACTTGTACTTTACGACAATCGTCACAATCCCATCCAGGAAGTTTGGCCCGTTCTTCCTTTTTCCGTATTGCTCGTTCAGGTTTGTATGCAAAAGCGGGTTCCTGGGAATGGTTATTAGGCAATCTAGAAAAGAAATAAAATGCATTTTTATATTAGTATGGGAATATAGTTTGGATTTTGGACTTATATATTATGAATTTTAACGGGGTTTACCTGTCCAAATCAGCAATTACGTTGGCAGTGGTATTTAGGTCTTTCTTTTCTCTTTTAGATGCCTTAGAAGATGACTGCTTTGTTAGGTCTTGAAATGGAAATTCCTTAAAAATGGTTTCATCTCTACTAGCAAGTTTACTTTTACCATAATTCTGATTAGGGGTATCAAACATATTTCTATTTTCTTTTTTTTCATCAGATTTTCTCTTCCGTGAATTTTGAAATGGCCGAGCTCCACCATCGAATTCTACTAAGGTAGAGATGTCAACATTTACATTAACATTTTTAGTAGCTTTCTTTTTCATTTCCAGTAATGTCATCTGCTTGAATCTTTTGGCTTTATTTGGGAGAGGTTTAAAGTTGAGAGAGGATGAAATTGATCTGCTGCCTTTCTTTAGGTCAGTGGCAACCCAATCATTATTGCCTTTTCTTGAGTTTTTTACTTTGTGTAGAGGAGTTGTTGTTGTAGTATCTAGCACATAGGGGATAAATTGAGGTGACTTGTGAGAATTTTGAGAGAAACATTTTGAGCTACTTTCAGGTTCTAGGGTTCCTAATCCAGAACTGTCATTCATTAAATTTCGAACAGGAAATCTATCAAACATTATAGAAGGGCTGACACCAGTTTCTTCATATTTTTCATTATGGGCAGGTGTTTTCGAACCATGTAAAGCTTCCATCATTGTTTCTGATGCTCTGCGGAAGACAGGAGTCAGGGCATTTTCACCATCTACGTCTTTAGGCAATGTCGGCACATCTTTCTTAACTTGATTCTTTAAACTATGTTTTTGCCCAGCTATGGTGTCCGGAGGAGTTTCAGGTAAAATTTCAATACTGTCGTCGAAACTTTCACAATTAAGGCTTGTTCCTACTTTATGTTCCACTTGTGGAATCATCATAATGTTATCTAGATCTGGTTTTAAAGGGCTTATTGCTTTCTTTCTTTTCTTCGGTGTTAGTGAGTTTTTGATTCTCATATTTTCATCATATTTTAAACCAACCGAATTTTGTGAAGAACAATACTTTGGGTTCCCAACAATGCTGCTGATGCTGTAATTTTGACTCTCCAACTCAAGATTTGGTGGTAGTTTTTTTGGGCTCAAGTATTTTGAAGATAATATATCTCTGTTTCGGGTGATATTACTGACGGACGATTGTATAGGAGACAAGGGAATTCGGCCAGAATTTCCTTTTGGAGAGCCTGGTATAGCCATTTTTTGAGAATCCAAAATTTTTTTTGCCAGTACTGGATCCAAGGTATAAACAAAAGAAATTAGAAGATCGTAGCCTTTTGTTACATCAGACATTTTAGCGTTGATTTTCTCCAATTTGTTAGCCATTACCGCGCACTTTTCGCATTCTTTTTTACGAATACTAAAGTAGAAATAAATAATATTATAACACTTAATTCTATAAAGTAAACAATAAATGGAAAATAATGGGTTGGAATGTAGATGTGGTGGCTACAAAAGACTTAGAATATTTTGGCTACATTTTTTATAAAATCGGTGGCTACATTTTTCCGGAAATAAATAATAAAATAAAATAATAATAATAATTCCGGCACTCATAAAAATTAAGTCCAAAAACATGTAGCCGCCCAAAAAATAATTTAAGTCTTTTGGAGTCACCCCGCGTCGTACGTATCTACTATCTATCATCTATACACTCCAAAACAATAATGGATTATCATGAATTTCTGAAAATTCATTTGAGATCTTTGACATATTTAAAATATTACTTATCGAATAGTATTTTGGTTCTCTTCGCCATAGCCATCCCCATTGAAAACCACAATTGTGTAAAATATAATTCAGGAGCGTCTGGATCATATTCTGCTTTGGAAAATGAATGTGCTCCACAGCTGCCGCTTTCTTCTATGATGTCATTAAAATATTTTGATATTTCAGCCGCATTTACAACTTCTGCATCCATTTTATGTATCATTCTGGATCGGTTCCAAAATTTCTGAAACGAAAAATTATATAATAACAATAACAATATTTTAATGTTTCAATGTACCTTTATAAGAAACTGAATAAACAATAAACGATTAAGTTACTAGCCACGATAAGGTCTTACCCGACGAGACTAAAAGTCAAAAGTAAGTAGTCTAAAAATTGAGAAATTGAGGCACAAGCGTAACGAATAACGAAATAAGCATAATTTTGGTGGAACTGTTTTTAACTTAAAAAATTTTCAATAAAAGAATATTCAAAGTTTAAGATTCAAGACGAGAGTTTGATTTTGATGTTAGCTATAGCCAAAGGATTAGTCCAAAGGATCAATAAAAACATTTACACGGTTTACTAAAAGTACTAATTCAATATACCCGGCAACTTTCCCACCAGTGTATTGCCCAAGGATAAAGCATGAATACTCTATATTTGTTGTCTGTGTGAGTGTGTGAAATGGATAAAATAATTTTTATTTTATTATAACTAATTTGTAGGCTATTATTTCTGCAATCTGGCAATTAAAATTAATGTCAGTAATATCCCTCTAAGGACTGTACAGTAAACCTAAAAAACGGAGCAATACTTAGAATATAGTATGTCGAGTGATTTGAAATATGTCCCCTTTACATGAGATCATTTCTCAGTTTTCATCTGAGCAAAGAAAAATCGTTACGACTTTACGAGGACTTATTGTTTATTTTAATGAGAATGAGCAACATTTATATTATAATATAATAAAAACCCAAATCTTGGCAATAGACGTAAATGATTACAGGTTCTGTACTGCTAAAGGGTAACTACATCAAGTACAAGACTTATTGGAAGCGTATTAATATATTTCAACATTTGTAAGGAAATTGAAATGAATTTTCTAAAAATTTTGCCACGTGTAAAAGTCGACTTTCACTTAGCTGTGGTCCAATGAGTTGAAGACAAATGGGCAACTTATCATCACTCAATTTAATTGGAAGACTCAATGCGGGTAAACCTAGAAAATGATCTATTATTGTCAAATTGTTTTATTTCACTATGAAGTGCATCATAACAACTGTCATAATGCACGACATTACCTCTGCATCTAGTACTGTAATAATTAAATGTTATAACATAAGAATGCAAAAATTATGCTCTCACCTGCCATATTTGCTGACTGTGTGCAGAAATCTTGAATAGAGCTTTGTTTTCTATTGTCCCATTGTATAAAATCGCTATAGAGTGGGGCAGAAGTAAGAGTAACTGGAGTAAGAAGAAGGTCAAAGCCTTGATTCCATAGTTTATTAAAGTCTTCCGCAATAAGTCTTCGTACTTTTAACGCTTTCTTGAAATATGTTTCATAATTCCTGCACAATTGTTACCATCAAAATAATGCGTAAAACATTCAATTAAATCACTATTTTATGCTTAAAAGACTTACGATTTTAAAAGAAAATAGTTTCCTGCTAGTATTCTTCCACGGACAACTGAATTAAAACCTTCATGCCTTGTCTGAGCATACAAAGCTTCGGTTGAATTTAGATTTGGTTTAACACTTCGGTGTCCGAATCTCAGTCCATCGTATCGGGCCATGTTACTAGCAACTTCACAAGTGTTCAGAATAGAGTAACATGCGATAGAGTACTTTGTATGCGGAAGGGATACCTATATAAAAATATACATCCCAATAAATAAAACTCATTATAAACATATTAAAAATATAATATAAAAATAATATCATAATAAAAAGATATACAAACTGGTATTGGCAAACTTATTTAATAATGGTGACTGCTTACTTTTGAAACTGTAGTTACCACTTTGGTCTAGGACATCAGCAACTTCGTTCCAACATTGAACCACTTCTTCTGACATTCCTGGACACTGAAATTCTTCGGGAATTCCAATTCTTATATTTTTGACGTTAGGCTCTTCTACTGGAGATGAAGATTTAGTAGACACGTTTAAGGAGGTGGAATCATTAGGGTCAAAGCCTTTGATCACGTCTGTGGACAAAATAACCAAGTATTGCATTTGTAACCAACAACCAAGCACATACTGTCAACTATTGTTACCTAAGAGAGTTGCACAATCATCAACTGTTCTAGTCAAAATTCCAGGAACGTCCATTGAGTTCACCAGAGGTATCAGTCCGTATCTTGATAATAGACCAAACGTAGGCTTCAGTCCAACTATCCCACAATATGATGCAGGGTTACGAGTTGATCCTCCGGTATCTGAACCTAAAGCTCTGTAAATAAAGTCACAATTTTAATATATTAATAGACCAAACGTAGGCTTCAGTCCAACTATCCCACAATATGATGCAGGGTTACGAGTTGATCCTCCGGTATCTGAACCTAAAGCTCTGTAAATAAAGTCACAATTTTAATATTATATTTATGCAATTGATAGAGGAGTTAATATAGTTAAAACAATATTTGTTTCGCTTTACAAAACAAAATAAAAAAAGTAATTTGGAAATGTATGATGTGCTGATATAAAAAGTGGAGAAGCACATGATTTGGGTGACCAAAATCCACAATTAAAGCTGAAAAATCTGACNAGCAGACGCCTGCTGCAACTGCGACAGCACTTCCTCCAGAACTGCCACCAGGAATATGCCAATCAGAAAAAGCATAGTTTCCATTTTGATATTTTTCCAGACCCCATATGTTTTTAGTAGGCTTAAAAATCGTGTCAACTGTTCCATTTCTGTTCAGAATAAAAAATACATCGTTACATCGCATGCATCGCAATTGTTTTAAAATTTTACCTGAATATTGTAGAATTGTCTACCTATATACATTAATTAAAACATCAAATTAGTTTAAAGATGACATAATATTATTATCATATAAATATAATTTGACAGTAAAAAAAATATCAATCACATACGTACCCCATTCCAAATTCGTCCATGTTCGTTTTGCCAATAATAAAAGCACCGCTTTTTCTTAACTTTTGCACTACAGTTGCGGTGTAAGGTGGCTTAAAATTCTTGAGCATTTTTGATCCGCAAGTTGTCGGCATTCCTTCTACGCAAAAGTTATCTTTAATAGCAATAGGAATTCCCCTCAATTTTGCATCGCTACACCGCCCTGAAGGCCCATGTTCCGTTTCAATAACATCCAACTGTTTTTTAATGCTGTCTTTGGAGACAACAAAAGTAAACGCATTTAAATGACGATATTCCTGTATTTTTTGAAGAGATTCTTCCGCATAATGAGCGGTATTCAGTGATCCTATTTGGAGCTTCCGTAAAGCCTATTTAGGGAAAACAAAGCCATTTTGCATGGAAATCATAATTTAGTTTATTCCCTTCGCTTCGCATATGGATATATTTTATATTATCCATTCCATTAACCATATACATCATAAATATAGAATCATAGCTATAATATAAAGATTCATAGAATTCAAACAAGTAATAAAAAACTTACCTCCTTGATTGTTCCGACCATCACTTCACTCTTATGAACGATTCTGACTGGACTGGCTGGATATTAGGACACTGCTGGAAACTAGATGAGTCTGTCCAGGATGGAAGCACTACGCACTAACAGCATATAGAAAATAGGAAAACTACAATAAATTGCAAATAATTTAGTTAGCAATCAATTTCAATAAAATTCATGAATTTTATACATATAAGATACATTACAAACCTTTAGATTTCAGAATGAAAGAAGTTTTAGAATCTTTACGGCTACAGACAGCAAAGATGTAATTTTTGGAATTGGAGAGTACCAAACCGCCAAATACATGTAAATGCACGTGCAAGGATTTGAACTAAACTTCGGTTCTCGGTAGACATCAGACACAAGTAACACAACAGTACAGACAGAGATATAAAGTTTTAATTCAATTTTGCCAAAATTACTGTTTCTATTTCTAATGTGCTGTTTCTGAATAAATGTCCATTAAGACTTTTATTAGGAGAAAAGTTTTGAAGTTCAAATTGTAGGAGCAAGCCATTAGCTATTCACTACATGACAAGATGACTAGATAAAAAAGTAGAAGACTCAAGACTGACCAAGATTCTTGTACTTACATTTTTATTCAGAAAGATTGCTGCTGTCAGTTATATTATACCATTGTTGTATCAACATCGTATTAGTATAGTTAGACCAAAGTTAGACCTAGACCATACCGTTCTATATCTATTAGTTAAACAATTATAAAGTGAAAGAAATGATTTGTATGTGCACAGAAGAGATGATTTATTTTGGTAAATGGAGACCCGTTTGCGAAGTCTTCAAACTATCCCTAAGAAGATTTTCAGGTGGTTCTTCCAACGATCCAATATCTCAAATCGGCGGAGATATACCTAAAAAGGGTTCCAGCAGATCTGGTGGCCTAGGAATTCAATTTTCAGAAAACGGGCAAAAGTCATCGCCGGGAGGTAGGAAAAGTAGGTTTTCTAGTGAGAGAAATGATAGAGGAATGAAAGCCTGGCAAATTCATTCTTACGGTGGTCTTGAAGAACTTCAGTTTACCGAAAATTGCCGTATGCCTGTAATAAAACTTCCAACCGATGTGTTGATAAAAATTCTTGCAGCATCTGTCAATCCTATTGATATCGCTATGGCTAAAGGATATGGATCAAGCATGATTAATGTCCTTCGGAATTTTGACTGTGGAAATGGAGGGTTGGAAAATCTGCTAAATGTACCTTCTTCGAGCAAGAAATATGTTATTGAGTTTCCGCTGACGCTAGGAAGAGATTTTTCCGGAGTAGTTATTCAGACTGGACATGGAGTAACGGACCTGAGCGTTGGGGACGAAGTTTACGGAGTCCTTGGTGTACAAAGAAGTGGGAGCCACGCTGAGTACACTTTGGCAGCACAAGATACGGTCCTTAACCATTTGATTTTGATTTATCTTGAACTTCAGCATTAGATTCCATCTTTGCTGATAATTAATAGATTGTTTTTTGATTACGATGTAATAAAAATAAAATTTATTTGGTTTTAGGTAAAAAGAAAACCCAGTAACCTAAACTTTGTAGAAGCAGCGTCGATACCATATGTTGGGCTGACATCCTGGGGTGCTATTAAAGTCACGGGAAATTTTCTGAATTTGAGCGCAAAGAGATTTTTAGTTCTTGGTGGTTCTGGAGGTGTAGGAACATTTGCTGTTCAGTATTTGAAGTCACAGGGATCACACGTAAATTCTAATAAATAAATATCTTTTTTGTCTAAGTACCTTTAAAATAAACACATTCTTGATTCTGGTCTGGACTGCAAGTATATTGTGTATAATATCTAATGTAGGTTGTGGCGACATGTAGCCAAGATGCAATTTCTCTTCTGGAACAACTTGGAAGTGATTTCGTTATCGATTACAAACAGACTGATTATTTATTTCAGATTCAAAGTTTTGCTCCGTAATTCTTCATTTTCTAACAGTAATCTTTTGTAGATAAAAATACTGGAAACCAAATTAATCACTATCTATTTTATGCAGATATGATTGCATATTGGATCTGAGCGGTCCTGCGAATTCTAACAAAGCATCTGGTGTCAAAAAGTTCTTGAAGCCTTTGACTGGTCAATATATAACTTTGTCATCACCATTTCTCTCTAATGTCGATAAATATGGAATCTTTGGTGGAGTTGCGAAGAATTTAAATGATATCATTGCTGAAAACGTGAAGTCCTTCTCTAGTGATCGTGTTCCAACTAAGTGGGGATTCTTTATTCCTAGTGGATATGCGTTAGAAAATTTTACGGAATTGATTGAGAGACAGAGGGTAGCTTATTAATCAAATGATCTATCAATTGTACCTGCCTTTATCCTGCATAAATACTAATAATAACTTATGATGATAATCATGCTTTTACAGATAAAGCCAGTAATTCTTGAGACGTTCAGCTTCTCAGATCTTCCGGAAGCTTATAAAAAGGTAGAAGCCGGTCATCTCCGGGGAAAAGTTATCATTGAAATGCAGTGAAATTCTTTGTAAAGAAGTGTAAATGATAGCATTCAAGGTGCTTTGACTGGAAACAGTCAATGCACCTTGATAGCATTATAATTTATTTTACCTCTTGATGGAAAAACTGTTTGTGATACAAGGTATTATTGTCTTTATTTCACGAAAGTCTAATGTTTCATCTGGAAAGCAAGTAGCAATCAATAAAATTATTTTTGTAGTATTTGTGGTAGTATGTGGACGATACGACTGACTTGATTATAAATGTTCTATTATAAATTAAAAATCCATAGAATTGATTTGCTTCCATACATCTTCTGCCATTTTTCTTTCATCACTTCCCGGGAGTTCGGCACACAAAATGATATTCTTGCCCTCCTCAGCAGTAGATTTTACTTCTCTCAACCGTTTAAGTTGGTGCTTTGTGTCAATAGATTTTGTATTCGTGGTTGACATGTTCACTACTGAAACAGCCATAGCAAGTCCCAAACTAAGAAGCATGCATCCTAGTAAATCATGAAAATATTATAGGTACTTGAAAACTTTTTAATGGTTTGAATAAGAATATATAGTCATCGTACCTCTATAAATACTTAGGCCAGGTCGAAGAATGTTTCCAATTTCAAGGCAATGCGAACATAACTGCATAATTCGTGGCGCAAGATACTTCACTGGTTCAATGACAGGTTTTTCATACTCTAAAATGTAGTCTCGCCACCGTCGTATAATCTCATATTCCACATCCATCATGAGCCAATGATTTTTATGTAGGGATTTTCCCTGATGTTCCTTGAGAATCTTTTCTAATTGCTGAATTCCTTCAATGAAATTTTCCTTTTCATCTGGCACAACATCTTTGTATATATTTTCGAGTTCACTGATGAGAAAATCAATTTCACTTGCAGGAGAGTCCTTCTTGCAGGAATTGCACTGCCAATCTGACTGGAAATCCAGAGAATCCTTTAAGAGCAAGTACCCTTTATTACAATGCTGACATTTAATCGCTGAATAAAATAATCCTAATTCTGTAGGATCTGAACATCTTTGGCATCCGCATGGAAAATGAAAACTTCGGCTAAGATTGATTCTTCTCTCTGGTGTCCCTCTTCTTGTGTCAATATATGCTTTATTTATGGATTCTCCCTCCTTTATTAAAACTGTAGCTATTACATGCTTCCAATAAATGCATTTTCTATCGCTCACAATTTCTTCTTGGAGATAGCTTCTTGTATTTGGTATACAATCATGAGCGAACATACTTCCGTTGTAGAATAGAAGTGAAGCTTCTCTGTTGGTCAAAAATGTCTATAAAGCATCTAAATTAAAATTATGTAAATGCGATTACGCTAAGTTAATTTATCGAGAGAGTCATACTTGAAACCCAGTCTTTGACTTGGCCAGTTGTACAATCCAAAAGCGTTTACTCTGAAAGCCCCAACAACAAAATTAATTGTCGGGAAGTCAAATTTGGACAAATTACACGTACTTCTAATGAACATCATAGTAGCGAATGTTTTTCTTCGACAAATGGGATTTTTCTCGCGAGCAGCTTCGTGGGATTCCAATTCGCATATTTTGCTCCAGGTTTTCGGACACTTTTCTTGTGTGAGTAAAGCCCGTAAGATTTTTATGTACTCATAATCATGTGATGAGACAAATGGTGCAACTTTATTTTTTGCAAATATTGAACACTCGTAGTCTGCATGCCAGCTCATCTGCAATACATACAACGGAATATTATTTATCTCATAAAAACTTTTCATATAGAAATACTTGTCATTGACAGAAATACCTTTTCACATGCTTCGTCACACAACGGCCATTTACATGATGTGCATAGATAGAATTTTTCATCTTCACTCCGAGGAACAAATCGGTAGCAACTGAGACACATTGGCTTAAATTTATAACGGGCTGCTGTATTTCCATTTGGAGAAATTATAAGTGCTGGATCTTTTAGAATTTTCTCTCCAGGCTTAATATCTCTAGTAGCTGCAAAATATCTTCCTCTTATTTCGTCTTCTTGTACCACGGCTGGAAAACATTCGGACTTGTGCTCTTTCCTATGCAATTTTTGATGCTCTATGGAACAATATGAAGCTTTCCTGCAATTCGAACAATACTTGTTACAGGGTTCGTTACACACCGAACAATTTGTAGGAGCAACATGCATATTCCTTAGAATTCAAGAAACTTATCCACCCTGGAGATATAAAAACCTTATCTGCTTCTACTATTGTGATCTATTTTCTGTTGTCATTAGGAATATCGGGGATACTTAAGCCTCTTGATTGATGGCGGTTTCTTAAATGCAATTTTCCTGCTACGGTTTTATAAATGTGTGGTCCTAATTTGAATATTTTACGCCTGACTTTGTTCAGGGGATTAGCGAAAGAGTAATAGAAAGGTGAGTTCTTGTCTTAGACAAGCTAAGTTCAGAAAAGGAGCATGTACAAAGATTTTCTGTTGTCGATGAAGAAGAGATCATTGTAACTAAAAATAGCTTTGTTATTTCGGTCTTGTATTACACTTGTTTTCATATCGTTTCACACATTGGTGCTTGCTAAACAGAAAAAAAATTTGGCATGCTTTAAGTATATGCAGACAAGGTACTCAGTACTCACACATATTAAGTAGTTACTGGTAAGTAGTACATGCTATTTTAATGCTTATCTTATAGATATACCTACTATAGTTAGTATAAGTCCAAATCAAGCAGTTTAACTCCCTCCTCCTACCCTATGCCCTATATATTAAGTTGAAATTCTTTCTTCAAAATTATTTTGCTATGTTTTTTAAGAAATTTTGAAATCATTTCAAGACTCGAATTCGAAACGTTTTGTAAAAGCAAATGATACAGTAAAGTAATATTATGTATAAAGTATCACTGATACAACATGAATGAAACATCATTGATATCAATATTGATGTCATGGAATACAGTCTAATGCTTAGGTGTGTGATATCATAAATAAAATAACTCGCGATACACAGGTACTATGTGCATTTATAATCAAGTAAGCAGTTACATATAAATATAGTGAAGATTAAACTTTAATTTTCTACTAAACACTACTGTACTTATGACGAATGGTTGAATATGCATCATGCAACTAGATAGATTACGTTGAGGGCATTACGTTAAATATTAACCTTAGTATTACGATATTAAATGTGTTAGTGTTATTAAGTTGCAATTTGTGAGCACAGTGATGACTTTGACTACGCTGTTACAAATAAATAAATCTAATACGTGTTGTATCTGTCACGGGAAAAGAGAAGGAATTTTATCCCCATTTTAAGTAACCACTTTGAAAGAATTTCAGCTTTCAATCATCATTTCATATGATAACAAAAATTGGACTTGCAAAAAAATTGTCATGTTTTTGTGAATTAGTCTATAGGCATTCCCTGGAAGGACAAAGTTCTGTACTTTGCCTTTTATATAAAAGTGTTCCTATATGATTTTGCAATCTTCGCCAAAACAAAAAGAAACCTTTGATTATTTGTTATTTGTTGTGGCATTGTTAATCTTTAAATCGCATATACAACATAAGGCACTTAAGAAAAAATGTAACAGAGTCAAGTGTTCCTATATAAAAGCATCTTTTTCTTTAAAAATCATTTGAATCTACTAATCAATAGTACCAGGGCGGTACTAACGATACAATAGTAAAATAATCGACAGGTACAAGGGATTCGTTTTAGTTATTCATTATCACAGATTTTCAAGCAAATATTTACATTATTTTCAGCATATGGTGTAATCATGAAAGTACTGAATAGGAAATTATATTTAGTTATGTTATTATTATGGTTGAAAACGATAAAGAGCAATATGTATACTGTTTGTCTGTATTGCATATTGGTTGTTAGTTTAAGATGTTTGCAAGGTTATTTTTGCTTTGTTGAGACTATCTAAAGGATGAAGTTTATGTAGGCATGGCCATTGCATGGGCTTGGCATGAGTAGTGCATACAGTGCAGGAGAGACACAGAAGAGGAGGAAGAGTATTTGGCAATCTGAGCCAGTCGGGGAGTTTCAAATATTTGCCGACTAGCTCAGTAGATATGTATTACCGTACTACTGTCATTTTTCCAGGTTTCTGACATAACACTTGAGTTCTTGAACGGCAACTCCCTTTGCTTTACCTTTACCTCTTACGAAACAGAAATTGATTTAATGGTAAAAGTTACCTGTATTTCTCTGAGCTGTCTAAAGGAACTAAAAATACAACTCTAAACAAAACTTTACTTTAGGAAACTACGTTTTCTCATGTACATTTCGTCGATACACACTTACAGACAATTTGCTGCATTGCAGTTATTTAGGAAGTTCCATTCCAATTTCCAATTCCAATCTAATAGTCAGTTTCGCAACTTTTCTAATTCTACGGGCATTCTATAGGTAATAAAATATACGTGTCTGGTCGGATTATCCTTTAAATCGAATATGGAATAGATAGTAAGTTTAGTAATAAATAAATCATCGCGTATCGGCTAGTGTTGGAGTTTTCTGAGCTACAACAGGCTACAATTACTAAACTTTTCATAGTGCTTATTTTGTTATTGCAGTGTGTAATCTCGATCGGATCATTACACTTAAATATTTTATGTGTATATAGATTTATAGAGATTTT
>JABASH010001300.1:0-27563 GCA_019776445.1 Tomocerus maximus | reverse complement strand
TAACTATATAGATATAATGTACTTTACATAACAATTATAATAATAAGAATAACACATAATTGTAAAAGTGTCTTCTGACAAACTTGTGGAGTTTGGCATCTAATGAAATCATGAGTTACAATGATTAGTATCTCCCTTATTTTCCTTTGTCACTTTCATCTATTACACTTTGTTACACTCACAGTCTAGCTATAAAAAGTGTGTAGAAACCTTGCATATTACACAGGTTAGTTCATTTCATATTATTGAGTTCATAACATCGTCAGTATCCTTCTCTGGCTCTGGTTTACTTTTCTTTTCATATATATCTTTTTTAAATAATTATTTACTGTTTTCAAGTTTTGTTACACATTTTGTTTATGTATAACTGTTTTCGTAAAATAGAATAATTTCATTTCAATATAATAAGTGTATTTCTAACGACTGAAAGGGGAACAGCATATAGAAAACTTTTGATATTTTCTTTAGCACAAGTTGAGAACTTTCACTTTGCATTATACTAAATAGTAATATTTAATATGTTCTTCTGTGTAAGTAAGTAGGTATAGGTTGTAATAATGGTTCAGTTGAAACATAATAGCCGAGTACTAGCTCTTTGTCTTTACTTATTTAACTATAAAGTTGTAGGTGTTTTTCATGCATGATGAGTGCTTGAGATCAGATTCATTATTGATAAGAAATCCACGATTTCGTATTACTAATCCATGACTCTCATTTTAATTAGGATTTCCAGTCCTGCTCTGGTCTATTCAGTTCAGGACTGAATTAAGGAAAAACATAGTAGGTAAGGTTTACCTTAAAGTAGTTTCCTATAATATAGTTAGATATAATATATCTGTAGGTATAGTATATAATAAGGAATAATTTGTATTTAAGTATGTAATAAACGAAATATTGTGTAGTTCTATTTATATATAAAGAGAGTTTTGATATAATTATATTCTTATACTATTATTTGTTTAAATCTTAATAGCTTAAGGTATCACCCCTTACTCTGCCTATGTAATTACATACTATGAACAGATACTTAAATACTTAAACAGATAATTGACACATTTTCATTATCCTACTGCTTCATTGTCTTTGTCTACAAGACTCGATATACACACTACATTGTTATTACCGAGTAATGGACACTGCACTAAAAATTACTGAATGCGAATGACTTTATGTTCTTCTCAACTGGAGAAAGTTGTACTACGTTTCAAAAGATGGTGAAAGGAAATTTTCCGTTGAAAAATAGCATCCGCTATCAAGTGTCCTTCTTGATTGCAGCCTTTTTAGGTATAGGGTTGTTACGTATAGGACTAGGTGGACAATTAAAAAATCCAAAACTGCCGGAAGTTGGAATACCTAGAATTTTATTTTTCTTAGTTATTTCACAGGGTTCTGGCGGTCGGTGAGATTTCATGTGAGCACTGCGACTTTTCACTTTGTTAAATATCCTGTAAAAGATATCATTAGAAGTTCATTAAAACTTACACACAATGCATTACGGGTAACATAGAATTTTGAATACTATTGCAAATGATAATACATAGAACAATAAAATCTCGGTAGCATTACAAATGACAATTCAAATACTATGCTGTGATGTGTAATGCAAAGTGCAAACACAATGTGCCTTAGAATCAGTTGGCACACTCAGGCAAAACATTTTAACAGTCTGATTATTTGACACTCTAAGGCTCAAAAGGGCAAGTAGCAAATATCTATGCAAAAATCCTGACTATTAATAAACATACAATTAATGGATCATGCCAAAGATGCCAAAACAGATATAACTAAATAAATAAAGGAAATAAAAGGACAACCACACAAAAAACAAACAGATACGCCAAAAATAATAGTTTACCTTAAGTAAAATTGAAACAATATGTATGATATTTGAGATTCTTCTAGCCATTTAAGAGTAAATCAAAAGTCCGGCAAATCATTGCTACACACAAATAAATCCGTACTGAAACTGAAGCCCTAAATAAAATAAAATAAATTAAAATAGACATTCACTTACTTCCCGCACACTTTACATGGGAACTCCTCATTAGAAGCATGACCACTTGTAATATCACTAATTGGACTGGAGGTATCAGGGACTCTTGAATTTACCTAGCAATTTATAACGAAGCTCATTACACAAATGAATGAGTAGATTACATACATTGTGAAGAAGGTTGGAAGCTTAATACAATTTAGTAATACATTACTTTACAGTACAAATTCAATGCAATCAACTCATCTCATCAAATCCAACAATAATAATAATTGTGTGTAGGTTGTGTCAAGTCAAGGGTGTATAGTTAGTGAGATATAGACAGTATACGGCTCAGTAGTGTATAGTAAGTAAATGTGTAATAATAAGTGTATAGTATGTAGAAGAGTACGGTAAGTCCATTCAGTACAGTACCTACTTTAAGATTATGTAATAAACGCTTTTGTCTTGGCATGGGGTGGAGTGTTATTATTATTATCGTGGACAAGTGAAGTGGAATGGAGAGAGCTCCATAATAAGCACAGTCCCCTAATGACTGTTCTACAAATAACGTCAACGTAAAGGGGGAAAGTTAACAAACCTTGTTGCGTTTTGGTTCAGTGATGTCCATACTTGGAGTTGTCTGTGTAGACACCACTCGGGCATTTGGTTGTGGCGGAGGCACATTTTTCAGCAAATCTATAGTGAAAGCAGCATCTCGTTTCTTCCACACGTTTCGAACTCGCTCATACTCATTAGCACAGACTTTCTTCCAGAGCTGATAGAAAATTACACACTCTTCACTATTCTTACTGCGAACTTCCTTGGCCACTTGAATAAAATCCTTGCCATGTCGAAGTAAAGCGTCTTGGAAAGCGTGTATTTCCACTCGGGACCATTTTTCTTTCTCTTGGTACTTGTACCGCTTGAGAAACAATGGGAGCGGCGGCTCTCGATTCATCAACAGGATTATCGCCGACTAAATTAAGCACGTAATACATATTCATTATTCCATCCTTTTCTTCACTTTTACATACATTTTTATGCATGATGGGAATCTACAATCATAAATATGGACTATCTACACACACACAACTACCGAAGTGCCTATACACAAAACACGCTTTATCTCACAGATTTTATACAGCCTCGTAAATAACCGATACAATTTTGTTACATGTAATTGCCATAATACACATAGTATAATGGAATAAAAAATTACTGCGAGTAAAAAAGACAAAATTATATTAACTACAGTCTCAGTAACTGTTTCAACATGTATATCCAGTATCAAATCAACCCGGAGTAAAACATAAAACGAAATTGAAATTGTATCGGAACAGCGGAGTAGAATGCAGAACGAAGTAAAAAATACTATATAGAATAGAAAGCACATGGATTCGTATCTACTACCGTTACATTTATTTAGATACTTCGAAAATTGTGTACAGGCACACGTACATTATACCTACACTTATGACTTGCATAGAATATTGAAACATGCTATAGAACTGTTCAATTCCAGTTCAGTTAGGTACTTACATTAATATCACCGTGACAAAGGCTAAGGAGATGAAGGGCATATTCTTTATTCCTCCCACCACCGGGTATGGCAGAGCAGCACGCGAACTCCAGATATTTATCAACTGAAACCATCAAATGAAACAACCTTTTTATGAAACAATCTGTTTCGACTCAGTAAACTACAATAATGCAACATAGCACACATTTTCGAAAATGGCCTACATCAAACTTACAACTGTTTGTTGTAGGTACTCCTACTACCGAATTTAATTCATATCTTTCATGAGCTATTATATTTTCTATTATACATACTTGTACTACATGAGTTTTGGTACAATGAAAAGTTTTTTTTATATAGGAATATACAGTAAAACACAATGAACAATGACGATTGCCACGTCACTTTCCGTGGCACATTAATACATGGTAGTACATACACGCAAGCGAATATTGCGAATGTTTTGGTAACTTGGTCATACTTTGCAATTACAATATTCTTGAAAGACTTAATGTTCTGTAACAGTCTGTCCAGTTGTTCATGTCGAACTATAAAACTGCATTTATGTATTATTAAGATAGCTCATAGCTACAAATAGTTTCCTTAACCTAATTTTGGTTTTAAGTAGTAGAAAAGAGAAGACTATACGTTGCAATACGAAAGAGAATGTGATCCATAGTTCAATTTGATTACAGTAGTATATTATTTGGTACCTTCTTCAGATGTACAAAAGTCCATAACTCCAGGCTCCCACAATCGGTCTTCTCGCTCTGTTTCGGTGACTTTATTGCCTTTGTCACTGCTCCTGCACGTTGGCAGTGAAGCTTGAAAATTTAGACCAATGTTAATTCTAGGTTGTTCTTTTTTCGTGTCGTCCACATGTGATAATTTTGGAGAAAAGGTCCAATACAATCCTGGAGCTGAGCGCACCGGGCTGAGAATCGGGTACGGGGTGAAATGAGAATTGCTGGAGGAAGAATGCGTCGTCTGAGGTCTTAAATTTGAAGCGAAAGTGTTTCGGAGTTGTTTTCTCTTTGTCAATTTAATACATGGACTGCTCGGGACACTACAAAAGAAAAAATGCCTGAAGATAATGTAATCCACTGCTTGTGCTGTAATACGTAATCTTATTACATAGTAGAGCCAGTATTCCATTACTCTGCAAAATTGCATTGCTTGGATTTCAGCTCCTATCACATTACACACATCAAATTATATAAAATGCCTACTTTGATCGTTCTTTCTTTTCATTTGACCAGGATTTCCCTTCTACAGCTCATAGTGCACTTCAGTGGCAATAATAACAAAGTTGTTCAATAAAGGTTAAGCCATGCTTAATAATACAGTCTGTTCTGTACTCCATTCTCTACTATTACGAGTACACTGTCGTGTAACAACGAACAAAAGTACTCTGGTTGAGATAGGCATTTATTCAAGTAGAGAAAGCAGAGCACCTTTGTAAGTTTGGCTATAAGTTAGGTTCAATCTAAAATAAGTCCATAATAGAGAATAGGAAGGAAGATATGGGGAAACAAAAGAGGAAGGAACAAAAGATAGGTAGACGGAATGTTTCGACTTGGTCTCTTACCTGTTAGGACTAAGAAAAACATCCTCTTCGACTGAAGAACAATCCATTCGAGATGGCTCATTAACTTTCAATTCTTTCATGGACTGTAGTGAATCTTCTGCGCTTGAACTGCCAAGGCTAGGTGAGCTGGATGGGGTCAGGATATTCAAGTCTGAAGAACTTCCTCCGCTATGATTCCTCGCCTTGACACTTCCGAAATGGCCAATATTCGCATTTGAAGTTGTGTTTGATATGGGATTGGGAGTCGTTATCGTCGTAGTCAAAGTACCAGAACCATTACAGCCCAGAGACAAGTTTGGATTCACTAAGATGTTCAATTTATTGCTGAGAATGGTATTTGCATTGCTGCTGCCATTACTGGTAAGCGTAGTAGAGCTCGTAGTTGCAATTGAAGGAGAGGCCGAAGAAGAAGACGCCGTGGAACTCGTCGAATTCGTGTCCACAGCTTCCATACTGCTTAAATTTGTACCAGAACAGGTCATCAAAGTATTTGCCACATTGGCCGTAGTATGAGTTTCAAAAGGAAATACGACATTTGTTGCAGGAGCCGTTGGGAATGGGAAAAGTGGAGATTGGAGAGCGTTATGGCTTTCTAAGCTGGCTGGAGGTGTTGGGTAGATGAAAGATGGCGAGTCTTGAGAATTCAGAGTAGGGGACTGGGGTGTTGGGGAAGTATAGAAAACGGGATCCAACGGCGGTCTGCAATCCCATTCATTAAACAAAAAGTAAAACATGGTCAATAAAGGTCACACGTAAGCCATTCCCAATAACAAATGATCTCTAAACAAGTTAGCTCCTTACAACGGGGTGAACGGGTTGCCACCATTTGAAGAGGTCGAAGAAGCCTTGCTGAAATTATCCGAATTAGAATTCGTACTGAAGAGGGAATTAAGCCGGGAGTTAACAGAGTCAACTCCAGCGCTTGTCGCTGCCCAACTCCACTCAGGTGCCAGTTGCTCATTCTCGGATCCAGTCGTTCCACTTAGAATAGACTCGTCGATCCCATTGAAAAAAGAATCAGGACAAATGCTCGAAACCTGTGAAGTCACAAACAGAAAGACTCATGACAATATGACAACGATTATGATATGATCCTCCATTCCATTTCCTCTTCCTGTCGAAATTCTCCTTTCATTTCATCTCCACTCTCTCCACGCACACAAAAAGAGATAACTCAGCAGTCACATCACAGAAAGGAAAGTCTTCTTTCTATCCACCTAAGTACTTTTCTCCGTTTCGTCCAGGTTTTGAACTACAAAAGCATCTTTCAGTCTGTACATAAAGTACATATGTGCATTTACCTAGCCATGCATTGTGTATCTTCCGAGAATGAATAACTTGATGTATATCGCCCCTCACCTTATTGAAAACTTCTTCCTCCATAAGCAGATAGTCAGTGTTATCTTCCCCGTAGACGAATTGAAATGTTTGAGAGGCTGTTTGAGCATTATTCTGACTTTGGGAAGTGGTGAATGTAGGACTCAAGCTCACTGCCAATGGATTACCCTGTTGTTGGCTGATGCTCAGACTATCCTGAGTTTGAACCTCCGCTTGGCTTTCCAAAAATCCGCTTTCAGATGATGCTACTTGATTTCCAGAGCTGACGACACTCTTCTCTACCCCTCCTCCTTCAACAACACAAACATAAACATTTGACAATTTCCAATCATACACCTTTCTACACAAAATCCCCTCAAACCCAAATGGAAATATTGTTTCATCATTCCATCTATAAATGCCGCATCACTACAATGCACACTTCAAACAACCCAAACTTCAAACCGTATTTATCGTTCCAAATACAGCCAACCTACATTTCATTCTATCACCATTTACCTTACGGATATTTGTAAATACTGACTGAACACATCTCTGGTTCTCTTTACTCTTTACAATGCACCGCTAACTACACTACTCTGTACATACTTATTACCCACGCAAATGTAACTAGTCAACTAGTAACACTCTCTTTATACTTGGGGAATGAATAACACAAATAAATAATTTACAGAGTGTTGCCACAACTGAATTCATTCATGAATTTTCAAACTGGGAAAACTCTATCAGTATCTTACTAGGAGAAATATCTATTTAGCATACTCTATAGACATGACACATTTAATAAAAGGTACACACACACGAAACCAATTTCCCGATAGTCTGTGTAGCATGAAACATTACGTCAGGTAACTCACCTTGTATATTTATGGTATTACGTTTTTGAATAATTTTTTCTTCGATAAGAGCTCTCACGCTGACACTAGCCGTTTGCAACGGCGTGCTGGAAGATTCTTTGCTAGATTGATCCTTCTTCTTTCCGTCAGCATCCTATAATTTACAAAATCAGTATTATGTATACAATACAATTCGGAACACAAGAGTTTACACATGAACAGATTTCTGCCCAGACAAACTCACCTACGAAATTGCATACTATCAGTAGATACTACTATCCGAATTATGCCATAAATATTAGCAACAACGGACTGAATAAAGTAAATATATATTTATATAATATACAAAAGAGTGGGTATCTGTCGACAAGCAATCTGCGTGCCGTTCTGCTTTGAACATATAAAGGATGTTCTAGATTGAGAGGAGAGGGAGTCATTGATTGATTGCACACTGATTGACTGACCTTCTTGAAATATCCTCCATGGAGCCTCATGTGTCCATTTAGTGCAGGAGTGTTCTTAAAGCGACGACAGCAAATGGTGCATTCGACAGGCTTTTCCTCACTCCCCGATTTACTAGCATCATCTCCTGCCGGCTCAAATTTTACGGTCAGAGTGGCAGATGCGGCTGCAGCATTCGAACCGCTCTTGGATTTCTTGCTGGAAACTTTCGCCGAAGACTTGGTCGCAGTTGAGCTACTTTCTTCCTGGGCTTGCTGTATAATCTGATGAATCAATTCAAGCTGTTCTTTCAACAGAGTTGGGGTTGGAGAGGATGAGATTGCAGTGATTATTGGACTTGATGGACACTTTCCACCTCCAGCAGCCACTACGGAGACTGATTCACTATTTCCACCGGTCGCCCCACACTTGCTCATCTACAAAGTGATCCAACCGCTATAGAATAAGTCCTCTCAAACACATTAATTCCACTTAAGAGTACATTATCTAAAAAATCTCTATTGTTCCCCTATTTCAATTCTCTGAGTACAAAATTTGAATACAAACACAATATTTGTATTCTAAACTAATTCCACATGCATCTCACAATTTATTGTTCCAACTCTCGACTGACTATAGCTTAAAATGTCAAAAAACAATGTTTTTGTAGGTAATGAATGGTTCTCGGAATAAAATTAAAAGACTGTGCTGGAAGCTAATGTCTTCTTTACCTGAGTTTCCTCTGAAGAATAACATAGGGAACAGAATAAGAGTTAACATGGGGCAGCGACAACTTTATTATTCCCACGTAAGAACACCTTGAATTGAAGGATACATCCTTAGCCTACGTAGACAGTCAGACAAGTCAACCAAACTACCTCAATCCTCTTAACGAATAGAAATAAAGAAAATTGTCCAGTCGGTCATGTGCGGCTGACTCCGACTTGTCTTCGACAGACCAGAGGACCAGTCCACTCCAATTCGACTGGAATTTCCTATCCATTACTTACATCGCATACTGAACAAATGTCTCTTCATATACAAATCAGGTTGAACCAAACGAGAATATTTCTATATGTCCAGTTCCAGTATATAGTCCATATAGATAATATAGTAGAGCATAAAATACTTATTATGTTTCTAACTGATTGCGGACTTGTGGAGGTTACCTCTCCACTTGTTTAATAAGAAATGGATGTATTAACTGAAATAACCCTCAGTTGTGTTCAGTCTACATGTAAAAGCATTGCATAACATGTTATCGACGAAATGCTATACGTAACATTCAGTCTAAAATTGACAGCCCAGAAGTCAGCCGTCCAATTTCATTCACGACGACACATTTATTATCTGTGACATCAAATTAACGGGAAACTGTAGTTTACGAAGGTATTAACATTCAGATTTCTCATTCTAACAGCTAGTAAGTACGCAGCAGTGCAGATAAAACCCACATCTTATTGAATTATATTTATGGGCTAATGATAGTTAAAGAGTAGGCATACTTCTAATCTAATGGCTATATCTACAGTGCAAAAGGAATCCTACTATTTTATACTATTCTGTCTAATCCTACTATTTTACACTATTCTGTCTAAATTAAAGTTGTAACTGATCATGATCTGACTTCTGGTTTTCCCAAGATATCTTCACCAGTCTCTCTGTTTGATTGCCTTAAGGCCAAAGTCAATACACTTCATCTCAAAGATATAAATCAACCATCACCACCAGGAGGATTATGAATAGCAAACTAAACTAAGCAAACTCAAGCTTTCCCCTATCTAATCTACACCGAACAGTCAACATCCAATCCTCTAAGATAACTTTAAAGCAAGGTCGTTTAATCTAAAATGCTTGGCTAATATAGACACACAGTTTTGCGGACTCCAGAGTATTAGGATTAAAAGTAGATAAGTAAACAAGGCCGTATTGAGGAAAGGTCTTTGGGGAATTTTTCCTCACATATTTTCAAATTAAGATAGAGGGATCTAAAGGGGGATGGCCAGAACTTCAACTGTCTATAAATATTATGACAGAGCTACAATTTACTATCAGTAATAGACACACAATACACATTTCCTTCGGGGAATCTATTTAATGGAAACTCAATACTGGTAAATAACAGCCTTAAATAAACTATGCAAAAATAAGGTTCCATATCTGTAGCAGCTATTTTATTCTATATAAATATTATTATAGCCTATTTGTGCTATTTATCTGTTATTTACTCTAAGCTATTATTATTGTATCTATGTTTATAACCAAATCAAACACATTTATTAAACGCTTGGAACAATACAAAGTCAACAACCATGAATTAACTCTAAATTCGCCTTTCTTCTACTTAAACAAATAGTCCAATCCGGCTAATAACATTTTGTTGTTCTATAATCAATGTTGGATATTCATGATAGTATTTCTACCCAAAACCTGACGCTTACATTCAGAGAATTCAGACATATAATATTTCGCATTGAACTACTTCTGAACAAAAGGACGAAACTGTTGCATATAGCATCACAACACAACATAAATTCGACAACTCCATTAAAATATTACCTGGCACAACCACACGTTTTTCTGCCATAAGTATGTCCATCAAAATTGGCAATCTGTTTTTAATAGTTTTTCATTTTTTTGATGACATATAACTTTCTATACCAGTTATCTTTTCCACTCCCAGTGATATTTGGCAATTCGGTTAGAACAATTTCTTTCCAGAACGGATAATACAATATGATTCTGATGAGAAAATGGACGTCTCATATAAAATGCATGTATGTAATTTTGTACATGGAAAATCATTTTCCTTTAAGTATATATTGTGTTGCCACTACTGTATATAGACACTGTTCACCTAGTTAATACAAAAGCTTTCCTTATTTATTTAGTACCCATTCAATCATGCTCAATTTCAAAATCAATATGTAGCAGTGTCACCAACACTAGCAATTAACTTGAACAGTAGGTAATAGGGTAACTATTACACAAGAAACGGATTCCTATCGACTCAGACACTTACAATAATAACAGGAATACAATTGAAAACACAAACACTATGTTTCTAAACTGCGTATATAACAGAGAAAGTATATGACATACCTAAATCTACTTTTATGTAATTATTAGTTGCCCAGTTTATTTTATGAGGTCGGTACTTACCAGAAACAGTTTATTGTGTATAGAGAGTGTACGAATGATTTCGTGGTATTGAACATAACAGGATCAACAACATTTTTAAAAGATTATAATTTCCCGTGTTAAAGACTAAATGTGATATAACACGGATTTTGATGTATAAAAATAAGTAGTCCACAGGGAAGGGGAAACATAAAATGTAGACACAGTTGAATGGATGTCAAAATCAGGAAACATACCTCGCTTTCATTAGTTGCCCAGTTGGAACCATAAGAGCTTGCCGATCCACTTTGATGGCGTTTATTGACAGCACCAGGGGTCAGACTCACAACGGCATTACCAGCGTTTGAAGCCCGCTGAGTCAACAGTTGATGAAGTTGACTCTGACTTGCTGAGCGTATGTGTACTTGTGCATTGTTCAATTTCAAATCTTCTTTTGGACTACAAATAACAGCAGTAGTGCTACCAATCATGTTATTCCCGTCACCAGCATCCTCAATCTCAACCTTAATCTGGTGCTTTTCTTCCAGGGAGGCCCCTTCGATTTCAACTTCCATTTGCAAAGGTGTTCCAAAACTAGTGTCCAACAGATTCGTGTCAATGCCAAGAACGCTGCTGCAGCTCACGACATCTCCTTCCAAAATGCTTTCTCCGTTCACAACAATATTTTCGGCAACGATAGGAAGAGTCACACCAGAAGTTGCAACCGTAGGGAGAGATAAAGACGACGTCTGAATCTGAACAGTGTGACTGTGAGGCTGATTGCGAGCTGGTACTTGTGTATGGACTTGTCCCACATGAGTGCCCGCTAATGAGGAAACAGTTACAGACGCATCTGAAGGAGTTGGAGCAATTGTCAGTGTCGCCAATGCTTCATGACCATGCCTACTCTCAATATGACGTCTCAGAGAACGGGCGTCACAATAAGATTTCCCGCATCCTTTCGCTGTGCACTCGAAAGGCTTTTTATTCCGATGAGTCAACATGTGACCATTTAAATGATCCTGTCTTTTGAATGCCTTTCCACACATTGAACAGGCGTGCTTTCTCTCGTCACTGTGTGTCAACTTGTGTTTCGTCAACGCGGAGGCGTTGCTGAATATTTTTCCACAGATCTGCAACACAAATCAATACTATTTATTTTTATATCACATTTAATTCCTGTCACTTCATGCTCTGACACCCTTGTACTATGTACAATATTACACTACAATATTCCTTTTCCTAATACATAGGCAGTTCAAGAGTCAAGGACATACTTTATCAATTCCCAATTTGCAGCAGAGATATATATCTCAATGTGATTTTATTTAAATTTCTAGCACCACAAATAAATCTTAGTTCTTCACAGTTAAGTAGTCGAAATCAAAATCATCAATCTCGAAAAAAGAGAAAGCAGAGAGCTGAAGTGAATCTTGGAAATAAGATAATTTGAGACATTTGGAATAATACGAGGAAAGTTTCAACATACTTATCCAAAGTTTCTCTCGCTCTATAACACTTTCAAGCTTGAAAAGACATCTTTGTCCTATACACTGAATGAAAACTTTCTCCTCATTTTAATCAAATTAAACTCTCTCCACTTCAAAGGAGTTCTCTCGACAAGTTACGTCCTTATTTTGCATCTAAACTAACTAATACTTTCTTTATGACTAAGTAACCTATCAGATGGATCTATCTACAGCTACATCCATCTACACTTACACCCTGTTCTGCTCTCTCAGATTCTGTTTAGTATGATTAAAACTATTTCTATACATACATAATGCTCTCCTTTCTCTTCAAATATGTTAAACTATTTTACTAACTTATTGTCAACCTTTCACTAGACACAAAACCACAGTGCTTACATCAACTTTACCCTTTTCGTTTTTACTAGTGTAACTTTTTAAATCAAAGTCCAATTACAAACATATATCTATAACTAAGTACTCCCCAAATATTAGAACCGTCAATCCATTTCCATATTATTCAGTTACCAAAAGAAGTAATTATTCAGAGAAGACATCCACCTTTCCCAATTACGTTCACCTTCAACTTACAATTCACCAATAAACTAATCTTAATTCTAAAGTTGGAAAATAATTGGCCCAATTATTTAAATTCCTTACCCATCGGCCATATCCCTTATGTTGCTGCAATGTTCCTAAGGGGGTTCCACTCCCCAATAGATTGAAAACAGGAAATCGATTTGTTCCAAACTGTACTCGTAAGCACTTATTATTATCGTAGATAAGCCATAAAATCATAATGGCTCATTTTATGATAAAATTATAAGCTTTTGATTTGCTTTGTCAATTTCCTGACTGAAAATACTGGTTTTAATTTTGTCTTCTCATAGCACAGAAATATGTAATAGAGATTAAGAGAAAACTTTTATAATCGCATTGAGTTCATGCTTGCATGTTGTTACTCATTCCAACTTAACGTTTAATGTCTTCCACGGCAGTATTATAAGCAGTAAACTGCTACGTGTATCCCTGCAGTCAGTAACTAACTAAAACATTGAAGTCTACCATTTGCATTTAGTACATCAAGCCTGACTCAGTTCAATCAATCCTATTATATACAATGGTAGACTGATTGTGAGCAACTCGTGGCTAATAAGTTAATAAGATACTCAAAACGCCTGAAAATAAGTTTCTAAATTGAGACGTACGTTCTTTGTACTCTTTTAAGTCTATGCATAGGTATATTCTCAGCACTATACATAATTATATAACTCACACCCAAACACAGCATAGTAAACTATAAACTGATGAAAAATGAAGACGAGTTAAGCCAATGCAAATGGCTTCATTCACTTTTCTCCCCCAGTCTGTCATCATGGATGCATTTGTTGCCATTTCATTGCACTCACAAGCTACAGCTTCCAATAAGTGTACTAACACGTAATTTTAATACTGTAGCTTATAGCCAGATTAGCTACAAAATACACTTATGAATATAAACTACATTGTACACTTATATGAAATCATTACAAGCTAGTCAAATTGCACTCATAGTTCATGTAATACAAATATGTATATATACATAAATATTATAATCGTTAGCCCATATAAGCGTGGACGAAGATACTTATAAAATGTGCCGGTGTAACTCATGATATCTCATAAAAATGCATCAAAAAGAAATACCAAATGCCTATATGCAATAATATAAACTCATCGTGATCTATAAAAATGTTCATAAGTCTCTTATCATCACTCACAGCACAACGTTGAGGTCCTTGGCGATTTGGGGATGCATTTTTCGGTCGATGTTTTTTCTGCGGGGAATCAATACTGCTAGATTGCGTCTTGCTGTTCGTCGTCGTTGTTGTCGTGGAAGTCGTCGCCGTTGTTGTTGATGTCGAATTTCCAATAGTAATGCTGTTAAGACCATTAGGACTGGTTGTCTCGTCGCTGGAGAAGACCCCTGAGCAAAGAAAGAAAACCAGAAATAAGCAAATCATTCTCGTTATACGAATTCTCAATTCAGATGAAATTATTATTAACGATCTAAATTACTCTAGTTCCCGAGGCGGAGAAGAAGAGAATGTTCAATTTCACAGGAAATTACAGAACGGGAAAAGGGACAGAATGAAAGTGGGAGTGTGAGAAAGAAGCAAGGCTCGTTTAACAATTTTTACGTTTTGGTTGGGAACGGAACGAACGAATATCGAGATGATGGAAATAAAACGCACGCACAAAACTACTCATTACTACTTAATGCCTTACTGTACATGCCGAAAATATTTTTCATAGTTAGTTGATTGATAGCGAATAACCTGCAGTCCTAATGCTGATTACAGAACAATATGCTGAACTTTGAACTATAAGTAAGAACTAAATACACAATCGAGTCACATTCACATACGAGAAATTTGCGATCTAGGTAGGTACCTAAGTTGTTGAATGATATTAATTCAAAACCGAAAATGGGCCAAGAAATGTGTTAAACATAAACATTTATATAAAATGAATAAATGGTTCGCTCTGTAAAAGCAGCTCTCGTTTTAATTGCAAACTGTGTAAAATCGCAAATGTTTCGGAACTAAGTATAAATACAATATATCGTTGGATATCTATAGCATAAAAAATAGATGCATGGAAAGGACAGATTTAATTATAGTGTAAAAGCGTCCTGTATATAACAACGCACTTAATTTAGGCAGATTTCAAGGAAAAGACTTGACATGAAACGAGTTATCGTGTACATGTAAAAGAAACTATAGATATACCAATTGATAAATATTTCGCTGGTTTCTGTGCTACATGGGTAACAATTGACTTTAAATCTATTAATAACTAGACGCAATTTGCTTGAAAGCTATGTACTACACTACATACATCGAATATGCTATGTGTAACGTTATCTACGACTACCACTAAACGAAAGATAAGTCGTCTTTCTACTTTATAAATAATAAGAGTGTGACAATGACTGAACTGAGAGAATGTTTTCAGATCTGGGTGCCTATGTTATGCTATGTCTATACCAACATATATCGATATATCTATCTAGTAGCTTATTTCCTCGACAAAAAAGTTAGCCTTGGCTCAGACGTTCTAACAGTCTTTATTCTTGACAAGAAGACAAGTAAAGTAAACCAAACCAAACCTGCATTGGTTTAAAATTTCATTAAATTTTCCTAACCAATCGTTCGTGAAAAGATCAAAGTTCGGGAATTCCATTTCAAAGTCCTTATCCAAGACCGACTCACTGAATTTATAGTTCTATTCATCGTCATTGCATAACTATCAAAAGGCAAGCCTCAAGATAAAGTACCTCATGGTAACTTAAATTCACTATTTTTACGACAGGTTATACCTTTATACTATATTTATTCACATACTTATGACCCTCCGAAAAGTAGAACATCTAAAAATCATACTTAGATGGTACTTTGATTTCCCTTAGATGAAAGTTACATTTTCTTTGATTTCTTTATGACTTTCGGCAAATGCAACCACATAGCAAACTGTATTAGTATGTATTAGTATATACCCATTGTATGTGCCTAGATTGTATACAGTACCTAGATAGTACATAAATAAATTGAAATTACAATTACATATTCAGAAATAATGCAAACTACTTACGTTAAACTAGTTCGGTGCATTTTATTTTTTCTGAAACTTGAATACTTGTACTTCAATTTAGTATTACGTAATTCATAAATTCCTCTACATAATGATACTTTTTCAAAAATCCATGTTCGTCACAGGCCACAAAAATGGCATCTTAAAACTTTTACATCTTTGTGGTAATACATTTTGATGCACTAGCTGACCCAATGCCAATACTTATACAAAAAAAATCGCGGTAAGGATAAGGAAGGGTCCTCCTCACTATATGTAAATTACATTAGATCTGTAAAAGAAAGTAACAAAACCACATTCTCCAAAAAAATATTATATCTGTGAACTGTGCAGACTGCAGAGTGCTATATAGGAATGTCCATGGTACATGGAATTGCACTTTCAATTAGTTTGTACATGTATCGAGATGAAATGGTACATTGGGACAAATATTCCGAACCAAAGCACTCTGCACTATATAATCTGGCAAAACTTTTAAAACTGCATTCTGAAAAGTTGACTATGTACACAAATAGTTTGGTCTTGTAAAAATGATGAAGTTTCTTAAAAGCGAGTCCACTCTATGGACCTTGACTGGACTGTTCTAGGAAAAGCAACAATACGGAAAGTATGTTTCTCTGTATTTACTTGACTCGATGACGGTATAATATAAGTAAGCCAGTGCATAGTGTATGTACATATGTATTTACTATTGGTAAGAATACATTCATCTGTCGACCAAAGGCAAACGAATTCAACAGCAGGCCACAGAAAAGTTGTAGGGATTGTATAGATCTTTGTAAGCATGCATTTTGTAGAGCAGTATGAGACAAAGGAGATACTGGTGTACTGGAGAGTAGTACATCACACATATTATAGGAGAAAAGCAACTGCTGACTCCAAAGAAAAACATCACGTTTACTTTACTTGAGTCGAAGATAGAATTGCACGACAAGCACGTTCCCCAATTCCCAAAACAGAGGAAATCGGGAAATGGAGAAAAATGGGTTATGCTATGTATGTATTTCTATATCTGTGTGATGTGATGGTTGAAAAGCTCCCACAAGAATTTTATTAAGTCCAACCAGGCCAGCCGAAACCGTAACCAAAGGAGTAGGAACCTAAGGAAGATATTTTTATATTGAATCTTTGAGGGTATAAGTAGTATATGTTTAGAGTCGAAGGAAGGAAGACAAGTCAATGGCTCAACTTGTTTTTCCCGTAAGGAATTGACTTGCTCGCTTTCTCTTCTTCTTACTACATTATAGTATTTCTTCAAATAATGTTTTTCCTTCACTTTGTTATGTAATGTCATGCTTCCTTACGTTATGCTACATTTCCTTACATTACATTACATATTCTTCTGTCATTATTTATTACGACAAAGACCAGATGAAACGAGACGAGAAACTATTCACTCAAGGAGCGAGAGAGAGAGAGAAAGAAAGCAGAGAAAAATGTAGACATTCTTAAAGTCTTTTTATTTTCAATATTTCTATGAGAATTCTCTTGTCTTGTCTCATATTATTACTTTTACATTGCTCATACTTACATACACCTACACTTCAGTGGAGCAAAAGAGTATTATATAATAGCATGGCATGTAAGGCATGCCATGACTAGTATTCCCTGTAGTTTTGTCTCAACTTAGCTCTTTCTCGTCACGTCACGTCACCTTACGTCAGTTCATGTCACAAAAACTTTTAAGCAAAAGTTCGGGTAATAAAAAATGCAAAAAAACCTATCTCCCAAGAAATTCTGACAAAAACAAAGAAACTGTACATCCCCTTTTCATTTTAGTTGGATTTCATTCCTCAGGCTTAAAGCGTTAGATTGGACGACATTCCATAGTTGAAAAGCATTTCAAAAGAGAGTGACCCCTTTGAAATTGGGGTGAGCAAAGAATGTTTGTAACTATACATACGAAATTCCCATTACACAGTAGATAGGATGCATATTCTGTAATTGTAACATACAAGTTGAGTTCGATTGGAGTTCGTGCACTCCGACAACAAAAAGAGCATTGTTCTTGTTTTAAAATCAAAGAATAGAAACAGCACTCTGTCGCCATCACCCAAGCCAACCAAATAAATTTTATCATCAGTAAAGAACTCTTAAACAGCCATCCGGCCTTACTTTTAATTTACCTACTAGATAATTCTCTGTAGTATTTAGTTAGCTAAATACTCTTATTAACGTCTATATACTTTTCTTGTCTTAAAATCCTTTATTCTACCATCTAGTAATCTGTAATGCATTAAAAATACATATTTACGTGGCAAATACATAAATACAGATATAAAGCGATATAACATAATACTAGTATTTACTTGGTAGTAGTAATTTCATTTTAGGTAAACTAAACTTACTTTGCGTTTACATGCTTTCATGCAGATGCATAGCATTCTGCCATCACATCACTACTTATAAAGTGATTACAGTCTTTCTATATGCATAATATCTCTACTTTTCAAAACCAAGCACAACAACCTACACGCACTGAAAAGTTGAGTAGATTACACTGACACAGCAAGTACCACACTTGAAATGTATTGTAGGAAACCCAACTTAACATTACAAGGTGCTCTTGTCTTCTGCTGCAGAGCAGCACAGACGAAAAATTCTTTTCCAAAAAAAAATTTGGCAAACATTTGGCAGAGTAACTACGGCTGTAGCCTTCTGTTTTCCACTTGCTACGGATTTGATTGCTTTAGTGTGAGTTACATTGCATTTTACATTACATTAGAGCAAAGTAAAATAAAGTAAGGACTTGGTCGAAGGAAGCCCACGATATAAAACCATTAGGCACCCTACGACTTACTTACTACAGACACTATCAACCAACACTAACAACAAGTCAACTCATATGGCTATATAAAACGTCTTCAAGTGAGCCAACCACAAGACAATGACAAAACACTTTAATCACCGCCATGCCATCCCGGTCCCATACTCTCTCATTCCTCAACACCATTTCCTTTCCACTCCATTCTTACTTTTTCTACAGGGTGATTTTTTCACTTAATGTACTACACATAAGTAATAGACTCGTCCATTCATAATCATAATCAAACCTCTGATAAAATCATACATTTGTAGAAGCAAATCCTACACTTTCTATAAATATTTATGGTAATGGTATATTGAAAATATAAAAATAAAATTAATATGCACAGATTCTTCAAAATCATATTTGGATACTATTTTTCGGATATTGTTAAGAAAATTGATCTTGTTTTGTGGAAGCTACCAATATCCCTGACACTAATAAGTTATATGTTATCTTTTTAACATCATGTCTACTTGAATGTCATTATCAACCTTAGTATTACCAACTACCAGCTATATAATAAACATTTTAAAAAGAAACACTCTGTACTTTCGTTTTAGATTTGTAATCGTATGTCTTATTACTTTTACGCGATCTGATCCTCAACTCTTATTAGTGCTACTACATGTTTGTAGTATTCATAAGTATATCCACATGAATAGGATGTGAATCATGTGATTCCATTCTACAAGATCATCTCTACATAAGTATGTTTGCACTCGCACTGTAGAATTTGTACAGAAAGTAAAGTACATACAGATGGTTATAGTATCCATAATTTAATTACAAGTAGTACTGTATAAAATGCGAAGAAAAATAAGTTTAAAATGTGTGCACTGTATGTAAGTAGAAAGCAATGTATGAGTGTGTAAGGGTAAGGTAGGTTTGTAATAACAGAGACATTCTGTTTTTATTCTTTAGTGTTTATGGGGCGCATAACGTACATAGTACATACATATAGTGTGTAATGTGTAAGTACATTAAGTAGTAAGTATGTAGCCGGAAAGCGAGACGGGAGTAGATAACATAGTGAAGGTACAGTAGGAATAAAGCAAACCAAAGTCATTCTATTACACTCAAGTGAAGCAAACCGACTTAAAAATACCGACAGAGTGCCAAATCAGTACAACCTTGACACCAAAATGATCTTACATTGTGATTCTTTAGAAAACGGATATTTTCTATTCTGTTCGACTCGTCTCGTCTACTCTATTATCTATAAGTCTATTAGGAGATTAGTGCTACGGTTCCGCTCCTTAGACATAAGTACACTGCACACCAAAATACTACATTACCTTTCTTTGAAAACCTACAATTAGCTACATAGTCCATATATCCCCATCACATCCGCTCACAAATTTTGGACACACTGTCAAATTTTTTCGGCTTGAGTTAAGACATTCGCATTCATTTCATTTATTCCCCTTTTTTCATATTGTGCACTAGTATAGATAAATAGTTCACTGAAACAATTAATATCTTCTATAGTGCATTACAAAAGCATAGATGAGAAGATTTTTCTTGGTTTCTCCGTATGAACATTATATACTCAGACCTATGGTATTTACAAGTAACGTTTATTGTTCGTATTTAAGATTCTTTCACGCACCTACCTATTCTTATCTTTTGAAATATTACACCACAGCCATAAAACAGCATAGCATCGCACTGCTTGCATTTCAGGAGAGATAATGCAAAGTTGTTGTCTTATCTTCAGAAAAGTCTGCTCTACTTTAGTGTAAGAGACAATACATTGTCATAGAGTCATACAATGCATTGCATGGAAGAGCAGAGGAGAAGACAATATATAATTTCTTCTATAGCCAGACTATAATCGATCTTAACTAACAACACCATATCTTTGACAATTCTCGGCTTAGGACGACTGACTGTGAGAAGAGAGTCGCTAACAAAGCTCCTTTCAACCGAACCATCCCATCATCATCATGACTCAACCTTTGTCATTTTTCTAATGCGTCACTCAAATATGTAATAATATCCATAAATAAAGACTTTGCCTTCTTTCAAATTTAACTAGCTCGCCCACTCGAATCATCTGTCTCTCAAGATTCGGAACTCAACTATAGCTTCAAATGTCTATAATGCATCTCTCCATTCATACTATACATTCTACATACCTCCATCCTAAACAGAGTCATAAACACACATACATACGAAACAAGTCAACATCTACACATTTATTAAAATCTTAAGCTAAGGATATTCTACTAAATTAAACTAATAATGATATGCTGAGACAATCGTAAATATACACTTGATACACCTAATAGAGAAACTACGTTCACGTTCTCAAGATGACACGGTATGTTGGAATCCACTGTGCGATTGCACATTATGAAGGAACCATTATTCTCTGCTGCCACAACTCAACATATATAATAAGTAGTAATCTTTTGTAGTACTGTGTGCATACGCTCCCTTCATTTCATATCAGAGCAAAGCATGATAATCTCATCTCTAAACTATTTCATCTCGTCTCATCGCATCTCATCCTAACTATGAATTCCAGAGAGAAGTGTGTTTATTTGATAGGAATCTTTATGAGAGTCCTGCCCTGCCTGCCGTTTCCCTTGCCCTTCCGTCTATGTTAGCTTAGCCGGAGTTTTACTTCACTGAACTACTTCTCTGTCTTTTTCCTCCTCTGCCTATACAACTCCTACTTCAACAGAAGAGAAAACTTCCAATCACATTATCACATATTGCACTCACTCTACATGTGCTACGGCTCTATATAGTAACTATGTACCTATATATAGGTAGTACATTTACTATCTGTGTCCTATAAGGACATAAAAATATATAGAAAGAATCTATCTATCTACTCCTACTATGTAACTAACGAGAAAGTGCCAAAAGGATTATACAGCCCATATGTGCGTCTACGATAATGCCTTCTCTATTTTCTCATCAAAACACAACACACAACTGCTCGGCACTTCACAACGAAATTAAAGCCCAACATAAAACGAATAAAAGTAAGAACAGAGTAACTGATGGGATCTGATACCAAAAACCAGGAGTAGACATGTGAACCTTTCTTTCTTATTAGTTTCATTCTGCCATTAGACAATGCATCGTATACCCTAATAAGAAAGTTACAAAGGTACAACAAATTCACTGAATTATAATACTTCCTACATATTACACACTTCTTAAGTAAAACAAAGCACATTTCAAACCTTATTATCTACCTTTCCCTATGTTTCTCTATCTTAAACCTAATCTTATTCTTTTCTTTCAACTCTCTTACAAATACACCCTCCTCATACTTCCTAAGGTAACATTCACACTTTACTGCTTTTCCAACGACGTAGCACTGCATAACAATACAAAGTACAATAATTACATTCACAACTGCCAACTATTCCTTTTGTATATAATAATATCTCTATACTACAGTTGCACTGTTATATGTATCCAGTGCACTATTGTTCTGCCAGATGCTTCTTGCCTTTTAAGAAATTAGCAAAAAATATCCTGCTCCACATTTCAAACTCATTCTCACATCTACATAAGCTAACATAATCCACATACAAAACATTATTCTTAACAACCGCATTACAGAATGAATTAAATTACTTTTAACAGAGCTCTGTTAGTTCTGCCATTACAACTACAGGCAATTCTCTAATGTATTCCTTAATGAATTAAATTGAAAACATGTTTGATCCTTGTAAACTTCACTCACAATCACCTTCCTCATTAAATGGAAACCCTAATTGAATTCTCCCTTGAAAGCAATGTATGACTGTGCAAATAATAATATAGTTAGATTAATCGCTGAAAATTATTTGGACGATATTGTATCATCAGGTCAGTTCATCGAATAAATACTCCAGATAAAATTAAAACTTAAAAATTGGCAGTAGTCATTATTACGTTTTTCGTCATTTCCTCTAAGAATTCACTTTGTTGATACAAATTACTAATGGATATTTTTCTATCTCCTTTCGATAATGCCATTGTAATAGGCATGCATATGGATGTAGACATGCATACACAAACGCAAAGGATAGACATGACAAAAGTATAACTACAAAGTGCATAGGTATAGATACAAAATATGTAACTATTGTATTCTTTCATATCACGCGATAAAAAAGTTTTCCCCTTTTTCCAACTCCATATCTATCATTCTGGCAATGTTATCTATTTGGATTAATTTCATTTTGAAATATCATGATTACGATTATTCACCTCCCCAATTGCTGGTGGCCCTTTTGTGTTGATTAAATGGCTAGTTTTACTTATCTCGAGGATTATTATAAGAAATATAAGAATAGAGCGTAGCCAGTGCTTTGGTGCACTAAAACTCTTTTCTATTCATTTGGGCGAACAATAAGACAAGACAGGAAAGGCAGAGTTTCTTTAATAAGTAAATGAATGAAGTAGCAAGGAAGAATATTTATATTTCCCTTGTCTGCAATGAAAATAGAAGTACCTTGTCATAATAAAAGTATATCTTATAAGGAAAAGTGTATGGGATATCCAAAATTATGTTTGCAAAGCCTCGGTTTGTCTATTTCCTTCCCTTTGAGTAATACCCACTTAATGCTATCTGTGATAACACAGTAACAGTATCAATCTATGAATGCATAAACAGAAAACAGGAGCAACAAACGAAGTCTAACTGAACGTTGAGTGAAAGAAACGCGTCACTCAATTTCTTTTGACTTTTCCGTTTCTTGGCATTATCTCTAATCTCGGATTTACTTTCTTGACTTTATCACCCAATTCCAGAAGTCGTAAGAAGATATCCCCAAAGAAATAACGAAGAATAACACTGTGTATACTTACTATTTTACTGCAGATATATACATAGTAATCCCGTAAGTACACCCTAAGAATATTGCCATCTTTTATGTGATGTTATAGCCCGTTCAGCTCAAAATCTGTCAGTTGTGTTTCTATACGACAACACAACAAATACAGAATCTATTTGAAAACCACCTAACAACCTAGTGCAAGTATTACTATAATACAGATAGACAAGTGGGGTAAAAGTAACTATACTTGCACCATAATATCTGTCTCGATGCAATTTTACATAGTGACATATATTTCCCCTTTTTTCTCTACCTAGTTTGAGACTAAGTGAAGAAGACAGGGCTTTACAACATCAGAAATAAAACAGAAATACACTAGCGAACATTAAACACAGAATTGTGTTTCTTTTACCTTTTGTCACCATTTGTAATACAAGTGAAACTAGAATGAAACGTTAGAAGAATGACACATCGTCCTGGCGTCGCTACTCAACTAAATTTCATTCCACATCCACTGCAATATAATACAATGTAACTTAACACACAAGTTTAACTGTTAAGTCTCAGAGAAAAGAAACGAACCTACTTTAGCCTGTTCCCTATCAATCTGATTTGATCTGAACTGACGCTTTCTCCGTGTGATTTTATACTTTCACCTAATCTCTCTTTGATAGTTTTTACATTCTTGTCTTTTCTAACGGGATAAAATAAAGTCTAACGTCCTAATATTGAATAGTGTACTCAAGTCAGTTAACAGTTAACAATGAGTTAAAATTTCTTCGTCGCACACCGTAATACAAATAGGATACGAAAAAACTCTCCACTAACAATACCTTCGCTCGTAATACAATATTATATCAAGTTACATTACATTACACCTTTATTTCTTTTCAGGGCTATTTTCCAAGCGATTAGTTGAGAAAAGTCTCTTTATTTCATACATTCTACTTTTTTTGTCTGTCGAAACGACTTTGAGTGTTTCTAAAGCACTAGAGACAACGTTTTTGTATGATACATATAATATATGGTAGAAATGTTTTTATTTCGTTGTAACACATACTACTTATGTTTAAGAGAATATATCCCTTTTTTAGACAACCCAACCCAAATAATGTCAAGTGAAGTAAAGAAAAGCGAAATTCAGTGAGTTGAGATGACTGAGTTAAGTTTCATCTTAAGATTCTTAGCCAACCCATCACATCCACATTGGCTGAAAAAGTCTATTATGAACTTCGTTCAGCACATAGTCATCTTTATCGAAATGAGTTCTTTCTTCTTTCACTACCACACTTTCTTCAGACTTTCTTTTTGTATTCAATGTAATGCATTGGAATAAAGTAGAATAGAATGTGGGGAAAAAACTCCTTAACTTGATTATTTCGTTCTATCACTATCCCTTGACTACTCCCAGACCCTTATCCCACTCCGTAGTGCCGTATAAATAAGTGCCACACAACACAATACATACATGGAGAGAAAGTGAAAATAAATAGGATGGTCTCCATTGTCAATGGGATAAATAGTGACTTAGCTATTAAAAACAGTACACTCTTACATACTAAGCATCCTTCCTTAACTTTCTTGTCCTATTTTCGAAATTAACACTTTCTTTTCTAGTTCATGGAACATTTGACTACTTCCTTCCATTGTATACCCGATATAAGTACTTTCCAGGCCATTATATAAATGAAGTTAGGTAAAATGATATAAGCAGGTAGGACTGGGTTTAATTTACTAATCTTTTGAATGCCCGCCTATAGCTACACTTTCACAAAACCAAAGTCATGAAAAACAACGTTTCATCATAATATTAGCAAGATACAATCAGCATTCTAAAGTTCGCACAGCTTGATAAGTATAATGTAGCTTACAAAGTGTTGCATGGCAGGGGTTTATAAAAATAAAGGCAAAGTCTGTATTACACTAGAGAACATGAGAACACAACAAAGCTAATCTTACTTTCCTGTAAGTTCACTTCAAAGTGTGTAGTGTGCAATGCACTCAATTAAAATGAACTTTTAATTCGACTCATTTGTGCTCTCATTTGCTCACAAGATTTTCTACATGACTGATTCATTAGTTCATCAACATCGGAGCAATTACGACTTTATCGCAAATGGCCTAGTAAGTGCCCATGCAGCTGTACAAGACTCTCTAGCTCCCAGCTCAGCTCACACCAACCATAGTCTTCTTAATGGATGCAAAAAGTAAACCTCTCTAATCTAGTTTTGCATAAGAACAACTTCAAACTTTGAATCTCAACGCACTCAACTGTTTCTGCATTACATATAGCCCCAACACAGCACGAGTTGTAGATGATATTATTACTAAATACTATAGAGGTATACATAGGGTTGTCCATAGTGTCCAATAATCAACCTAAATATGCATCTCTATTAAGGAACCAACTTAGCTATGGTGTATCATTACGAGGAACCATATTTAGAGCATAGTGATCCTAAAATAAATCTAAGAACACATATACCCATACCGTGAACCGTGTAGCAACTCTTATAATAAACATTAACAGCTATAGCCCATAGATACATTGTACCCTACGGATACACTATTCATTACTTACTTTGCCATTCATGCTCAAAATGTGCTTTCACGACTCTAAAAGTCTCAACTAAGTTTTACCACACGACTCTGCTGTGTATTGAATAGCAATATGTGAAATGAATAGATAGAAAGATACAGATAAAGAATATCCTGTCTCTACTCCCATCCTAATCCCTACCACTTCCCATCACTATTTATTATATAGACTTCAGACACAGAGTCAAAGACGGCCAAACTCTATTGCCGTGTTCAGATAACTTTCGCTGTCCTCCTCTTCTCCACAATTCCACTCTGTGCTCCGCTCTATTTCTCCATATGTACGCATTCGTTTTCTTTAACTTTTCTCAATGCTCCTATATAGGTATCCTCAAGGATTTCAAACAAATTCCAATCTTTTACACTTTCAAATCCTCTGCCCACCACTTGACATTTCAAACTGGAAGTTATTCAGAGTCATCAAGTCACCTAATCGCTGACTCCCAAGTTTTCAACTGATTACACCAATAAATAAACATACCTGTTCATTGACTACTTGACAAATATTTCCCTCGTTATGCAAAAGTAATGTGGCAGAGAAAAGGATTCAAGTTAAGCCTTGTTTGCACAGAATTTATCTACAAGTCAAAGTGCACGGTTAGCAAATTCATTTGTAAAACAAACTAGGAAATTAATATAATGTTTATAAGTCTGTATTGGCGAAATTTCGTGGAAGAGGAGGGCAGACCGCATTTTGTGGGATTTTGCGAGGAAGAAGAACAAGATAAGAATAATGCATAATGTATGGATAGATGCTACAGAACGACAGTCAAAGTTATCCTAATAGAGTTACGCTTCCTACCTAACCTAAAGCAATAGAGATATGATCAGAATCTTTATATACGGGAGATACGACATCCCAAAAACCAGAAAGGCATAAAATACAAAACTAACTGAGCCTTCACTTTTTGAACGAATCGACTTAACTAACTTAACAACGGGAGTCGGAGAGAAGCACGTCTTCCTCATCAACTCACCCCAAAATCCGAGCATTTCGCACGAAGGCACGAGATTCGGGAAGGGAAACCTCGGTAAAATCCTTAACTAGTATACATATTCTTAGTTCATGGAAAAGACCACAAATGCTTTTATAATTAACGAAGGGAAAGGAACAGAATCGCTCCTTTCAAATCCTTAGTTGCCAACCAACCAAACCCGTCAGCAACATCATCACCTGCTGCCAACCGAAACCAAAGAAGCGTTTGACCTATATTTTTCTTGCCTCTTCCATTCCACCTATCGTTGTCTACATACATAATCCTCACATGTATGTACATGCTAAATGCTATATCCACCTAATTGTAAATAGTTTCCGCTGCCCACGATAACTGTGCTTACGTACACAAGTTGAACCTTAGCCCTTATGTCATGTCTGTCTAGTTGAACACAAGTGCAAACGTTAGGCATAGATAAGTATTAATACTATATTAGCATGACATCATAACACTTT
>JABASH010001299.1:0-27568 GCA_019776445.1 Tomocerus maximus | reverse complement strand
TTGAGGGTCCAGTGTAGAGAGATGAATGAAATAGAAGTGGAGCTGACTCGCCCTTCCCTTCGTATCTGTATTACGCGCTAATTCTTATGCGGCGACACACGATTATGCGGCGACACACGACACACGACAAACTCCTTATCGTATTAGTTAAAGTAAATGTGCGTTTGCAAAAAGACTCTTGAAGTGTTTGTACATGTGTATAGTGTATGCAGTCTGTAGGTATGTAGGTAGGTAGGTAGAGGAAGTGAGTTGAGAGATGAGAGTAGGAGGATTCTCAAGTTGAACTGAACTCCACTCTCCGCACAATCAGTCCAATGTAATTTCCGTAGTCAACTAGAGGCAACATTATTACCTTTACGAGAGCATCTAAATCAGTGAGCCAAGATAAACACCTTGTTAGCCTCCAGAGTCGAATGTATGTACCCAGCCAATTTTGTAGTTGTTAAAGGTGCATTAGGGAATCCCAGATCTCTTTCCCTTCCTCGTGTACACTCTACCTTACAATACATCTATGTCAAATACATGTAGGTATTTATGATATGACATCGTTAGTCTTCGCTTATGATAAATAATCCTTCCTACATTGTACTAGTACACTGTATAATAAGATTGAATAATATGCTTACTACTTAGCCTTTCCCGAGTGGGAGGGACTTTGCCATGTCTACAAAGCATAACTCATCCAAGTAGAGCGCACACCTCTGCAAACCACTCATCCATTGACAAGAAAGGCAAGAAGAAGGTTTGATCAAAGCAGCGTCCATCCATATTGACACATAGGATAATGGCAACCCCAGTCACACTAACAACATCCAAACTTATTTCTTATCTCTCTACATCGACAACGGCAATCTATACCTACTGATACTACTTTGCATTTCTCAGATACTTACTATACTACGAGTATACAAAGAATTCATCAAGCAAAACGAAAACAGTTCAAAAGGCAGTCTCACCGGAGTGCACAGACAGATAGTGTCTATGCATAGGTGAAATAGAATTCTAAAGAGGTAGATAGCTATAACAGCTATCCATAGTGGGTTGGGAGCAAGAAGCATGTCGAAATGTAAGTAGGGACTATAGTCAAGTGCATAACAGTGAGTGGTAGAATAATAATAATATAGGCACTTACTCCTATAAGGAAAGGACAGGAGGGAGGGAGACGAGAAATACCTCGAGCACGACGTCAATGCATTTTAACATCCATCAAGCGAAGAGAGTGGAGAAAGTGGAATCAATTCCGATTTCAACATCAAAGAAGGTACATGTCAGGTGTACTAAATGGAAATGGAAGAAGGTGTTGCATCGCTGAAGGAATTCACAGACTCACTCTCTGTAATGTTAGGCAACGCCGTTGGCAACTTCTTTCCCTCTTCACTTTCCGTCCGTCCTTATCAACGGAACCAAACCTCCAAAGCCTTCCCTTCCTCTACTATACCACTTCACCCTAGGACTCTCAACTTCTCTAGCAGTCTAATTGTGAGTCAGGTTCACCTTCCCTTTCTCATCTTTCTTACATCCTACTACTACACATGCCCTTACCTTAACAAACCGTCACCCTCCGAACTAATCGCAACCAAACTTAGTTCTTATGCATACAACACTCCACACATATATTAACTATATATTAGTAGTTACTATATAAGAAGGGGTAACAAAATAAGAAGACATTACATGCATACCCAAACTGATATTAGGTATGATATATGCGAATACTATGTTTATATATCTACACTATATATACATAAGTATATTAGTACTGGCCATGAGGTAGTTTGGTCGTGTGTGTAGGTAAGCAAGAAGGTAATGACGGATTGCGGTGGGTATTGATTCCCGGGTGAGCATATGAGACTCGTTGGCTTGAGAGCTATACAAGTCCTACTAACTTGTCTACCCACATCGTACATAAGAGAACACATAAAGTATCTGTAATAATATGTAAGCATCCCTGTATATATTTAGATATATTTAGATATAGTTAAGCACGTATGTGAAAGGTAATGTATATAGAGAGAATAATATATAAGAGATCACATCACATCAAGGAAGGGCTCTGGCTTCCCTTTTCACCCGCATGACTGCTGGCATGCATTCCGTTAGTGATAGAGAATCACCCGGACGCACCTACACAGAACCTCACTGGAACGCTTCTCCTTTCTGGCGCCCCACCTTTCATTTCATCAATGCACACGTCGCGCCAGGATCTCTGTAGACGAACCTCAGCATCAGCATCCCTTCTTCTCCTCATCTCTCACTCACACCACCATGAACATCCCAAAGGAATCCATTAAACGGACATGTACAATCAACGCCAGACCATCAGGCAGCCCTAGCCAAACCAGATCTCTCTCTCTCTACAGATCACTCTATATATACTCACTCACAATACACACATACATACGTATACATCCTCTACTACTCTATCTCTCCCTTGAACTAGTACTCACACATCTTCCTCTCACTCCGTCACTCACTCACTCACTCACTCTTCCCTTTTGTGGTGTCGATCCAATGTTCACGTAATATTACGGGCACAGCACACCTACAACTAGATATATCTAAAAGTATATAGGATTCAATATATGTACAGGGCACTCTACTCAAGTCTCAAGTCTGTCTAACTTCCCTTAAATACCGCATCACATTCACATTGCCTTGCATTTAGCCTAAGCTTCTTTTACCTATTCTTCTGGTTTGGAACAGGAAAGAGTCAGGGACATACCTACCTACGGTATAAGTTCGAATTGGTGAGCAGATGAATATAGCCTTACGTATTTCATTCAACGTCCATCCTGTTCTGTCCTGTCTCCCTCGCATCATCATCGCCATCTTCTCCCTTCTTCCATTCCATTCTCTCACTCGAGAATTTCCTACTACATTATATCTGTACTCACTCAACTCAACTCGCCTTTCCATTTCGACTCCGACAGTCCTGGCCTCTCCTCTTCTGTTTCATCCCAACTTCACCCATCTCATCATATTCAAAGCACATACCTAACTATTGCGTTCCAATTATCTCGCTCTATACCACACTATAACTATACATCCACTCCAGGAAATCGCATAGCTACTTCATTCTGTCTCCTACTTACAACATCACTGAACATCCATACCTTTCTTCTTACTATTCTCTCCACCTTATTTACCGCACCGCATCCAATTACACAATTCACATATCTTATTATATCCCAAATACTTTCCTCAACAATCCAAGGTCATGTCTACCGCTCCGCAAAATCATTCCTCTAATTTCCAATAACGAACACATCTCTTATTCTTATCACAACAAGGTGAGATTCCATGCTGCAATCGCTATAATATGTATGTAGGCTTACCAACTCACTACTACCAATTTAGGCAATTTGATATGAATTTCATGGAATATGACCAAGAATTGTTAGAACCTATTATTGTCAGTAAACGAATATTAATGAATGACGCAGAAAAAATTTGGAGCTTTTAAACTGAAGAATTAGTAATTGGCAGGATTGTGCTGTAGCACCTACTGATTTTATATCGGGAAGAATGTGCTATAGGTAGTGTGTAATTGCCATTCAGGTATCCATACACATAAGTAGGTAGAAAAAGGTAGATATAATATAGAGTTATAAAATGTCTAGACTGATCTTTTGGTATGAATAATAAAAGGGGATGGGATAGGTGTCTTTGATGTGCATGTCGAGGATAGGTAGGTAAAGAAGTGTGTAATAATCAGCATTTTCTATTCAAAGTGAAAGGTTGGGATAGTCGAAGAGATGAGATGGAAGAAGACAGGAGAGAGTGAGTGAGAGGCGAGGTTTGGATTTGTAGAAGGAAGAATCAAGTGAATAGGCTTGCATTGAATTCGGGGTCTTGTAAAGTAAAGAAAGAGAAAATAGAGAGAAGGTAAGTGCTTAATAGAATGAAGGGAGTTATGTAGAACAATGCCTATACCAGTCATTGAGCTCTCTGGTAGACTTAGTTTCTAGGTAAGTGAACGTGAAGTATAACATGAGAGAGAAAACTCTTGTAAATCAGGCACAAAGTGGAAATGGTCTGAAGAAAGCTGGAGTCCCTAGTCTGCATTTTATTTCTATAGGTAGTCAAGTAAGTAGCAATACACTTACGAAGCTAATGCGTATCTACTTATGTATATATTTCAGTTCTGGAGCTAACCTCTATTCACACGGCTCATAGATCCTTCCCGCAGCATTGAACTTACCAATGCGTCTCTCCTTTTCCTATCCCATCCTGAACCTAACGCTCGTTTCCTCGACGAGGCCACGACAACGACTATGTAAGTTATGTAGGTAGGATAAATAGGTAGATGTAGCCGCAACAACGTCTATCAAGCTCTTCCTAAACATTGATACAATGTTGTTAGCAAACACATATATCTCACAAGTCCGGATCTTTTTTTAAATCCTGCAATGAAATCCACAGCCCACTCACTTACCTCACTGCCACTGCGTCGTTCCATTAGAATGCTAAAGATTGCCAACTGGAAGCCACAAATCTGTACGTTTTGTGTAAGCAGCAGGTAAAAGTTTCGGATAAATCCTTTGGAAAAAGTGAATTGGTTTAGCCTTTCTCCTACATTACCTACCAGGCCCAACAGAAGGTAGATATCTAGGTACACCACCCAACTACTAAGCCTACAAATACAATCCTAAACTACCCAGTCACCTCTGTCATTCTTGATTCTCTACTTCTGTTCTCTTTCCTGTCTTCCTCCCTATACTACTCGTATTAGGCACATTAGAATATCCATTCTATATACATTCAGGCCCTAACATTTTTCATATAGTCGGAATGGGAATTGTAGTAGGATGAATTGCCAATGCCATGACGCTGACTTGACTAAGTATTACTAGGTACCCTCGTATATGTGTCCTTCAATATAAGGTGTGTATACTACTCAAGGGAAAAGTCTCAAGAAATCCGTAGCTCAAATGTGCCTGGCCTGAGTGATCGAATACAACATTCAGATTCAAGATGCAACAAAAGTGAGGAGACGTGCTCTTGGTTCACACTTTCATAATACTGTCACAGCTGCATTTCGCTTCAAGTATTTTCGCAGGTGCTTCGTCCTCAACTCATATTTCGCCACGAAATAGGATATTTTTCAACTGCACTACACTCTCAACTAAACTCTACATACACCTAACAATAAGTAGTACACAAACACATTATATTTCACACGTATACACTTCTATAAGCAACCTCAGGACAAATTCTCCTATGCAACGAAGCCTAATGTTATGTAATAGCTAAATCCAGAATAGGTAGGTACATTTCATTTTCAAGCTAGAAAAACATTAATTTGGCAATTGGATTTCTGCCCATTGTCAAATACAATGTAGAAATTATCAAATAGATTCAGAGTGCTTGTTACTACTGTGTAGCTCTACTCAATTCTGGGAGGTATGTTGGATATACTACAGAAGAGTAGACACTAGTAGACACCTAGGTAAATTAAATTGATACATTCACTACGCTTTTCGGAGGGAGAGATCAGAATATAATGCTCGTAATAAGTATATATAAGTTAGTAGGTGGGCGAAGGAGGAGTATATAAGTAAGTGTCTGGGCTATAAACTCCGAGTTTACAAATAGGAGCTCGGGCCAGAAATGTCTGTAGGTAGCTACATTCGTAGTTGATGCAATGCACTTACTAAAAGTAAGAATTAATCTGGTATCAACAGAGCCATTATTTTTAATTTCATCACTTGCCTGGGCTAGCCAATAAATTCACCTTCACGTAAGGTGAATAGGAGAGAAGAGAGCTGAGGCGAACTCAACTGAACTGAACTACTCAGCACGGAGCAAAAGCAAAGACATGCATTTTCCCAGAAATCCTCCTCTCAAGCTCACTTAGGTATACTACACCATTTTATTTTATTTCGGCCCCACTCTACCAGCCTGACGAGCAACTTTGGAAAACTTTCATCGTGATTTCTTTCCTGTCAACTCGAATCAGCTTTTTACTTCGTACTTAGTGAATGTACCTGGTGCCATGAAGATCACCAAGCAGACTCGTTTGTTAGCATTCCTGTTATGGTACTCTACCATTGACGATAGCCTGAATTCGGTTTACAACCTTACCTATCTATTCAAGACGCCTTAAACCAACCAACCAGGGAACATTATCCCGAGGATACATTTTTGTGTCTGCTTCCCTCAGCATTTTTCTTAACGCAGCACTCACTCCCGCACAGACTTTGCCAAAAGACAACCAAACGAGATTCCTCCACTCTCTATCTCCCTACTCTACATTTTAGCTGCATCAAATGTCTATACAGAACACACCTGCACCCAAATTTAATGCTACATGATCCTATATTTAGATTTTACACAAATTCACTTTCCCAGTAACAGATATAAGAGCTTATACTTCCATTCAATATTATTATCTCTAATATTTACACCTTCCTACAAAGGAAACCTCCTTAATGCTACATGCCCATCACTCAAGCAATGTGTTCTTCTATATAACATGTAATGTATATCTCGTAGAGATAGTACCTACACATTTTTTACTAAAACGTCCGTCAAGACCCAGTACTACTTACTGAATCATCTTTCCTTTTACATACCAATAAATTTAAATGAACAAATCATAAGGTCACAAGGAGATATGTGATTCCCAAAGTTCCCTCACACTACTACAATATTTAGTTCACTCATTATGTTATTTTTATACAAATTGCCTAGAGTTCTGGTTATGCTCACTTTCATCTCCACTAGTGGCAATAGCAGCAGAACAAGTGCTTGCAAAATCATATAATTGCCCATTAAACTATGCCATACGTTCACATACTTTCTCAATCTGAACTTTCTGCTAGTCTCAAAATAATTTTACACTTTTACCTCCTGGATTCAATATAAATTCCACACTACCCGAATGGGAAATACTATTCCTTGAATAATTTATCTATGATGATTTAACAGAATATAATATTATATCAATGATAGAAAAAACCTATTGGTGTTATTATAATTAAGTGTTATCAAATTCTAATTCTAATGAACAATAATTTTGTTTTCACTCCTCTTACTATAGCTCGAATTCTTCAAAGCTATTATGAAATACTTACAAAGTCCACTACTGTTTCTGTGTACATAGAAATATGCAATATGCACATTAATACGCATGATATAGTTTTCCAGTCGATTAACATATCAACTAAACCAGGTGCTCATAATTTGTCTGTCTTATTTTATAAAACGACAAATACAGTATGATAGAGTATTAAATAGTAACTACAAATAAGGGCAGGGGTTACCTTTACCATTGCTGCCTATTTTAAATCCTTTGTATGCCACACTCACTCTTTGAAAGCAGCTCATGATGGCTTTATCCAGCCTCGACTTTAATCTCGTTGCTCATATGCCGGCAATAGTGAATGTGCGAGGTAAGCGAAGGTAATGCAACGTAAGTATCAAACGTATACCTTTGCTTTATGTAAATCTGTATCCGGTATGTTGAACTCAGGTAAGGTAGATGTAGCAAAAGGCTATGCAGTTAATCTCGAGCACAAAATCCTGTACATAGGGACAAATTGAAGAGTCGTAGTTGCTTTACTCTAGTGGATCTGTTTGCTTTTGCCTATTTGCCTAACGGGCATAAGCAAACTGCCTTTCAATCCGGAAAAATTAATAACGTTGCGAAAAAATATATATCCTCTATAGATAGGAAGGTAAAAACGGAGTGTATAGATGTATGTGTGTGGCAGTATAAAATTTACCTTATGTATTTCCCGCATATCATGTCAAAGGAGAAAAGAAAAAGCTACAAGCAGAAAGTTATTCGATAGGATTATATAGTTTAGTCTCTTTCTCCCTTGGATGCTCTGTGTAGTTGAGTATATAATTTCCCAAGATAAATAGGAGTCGAGACTGAGTGGACGTTAAACCATTGAGTCTATGTACATACTTTACGTTTGCGTAGCCTACGGTCAGTCGTCTAAATCTCAATGCAAATATTGAGATAGGGTTATATGTCACCTGGCTCGCTGGCTTCAACTCTCAAAGCAAAGAGGGGAATCATGCTATTCAAACAGAGACTGGCTCGGTCGGGCTTCCCTTCAAAATAGACAATTAGGTCTTTCACATAGTGAAACATTAATACACTGGCATGTACTACAAAACAAACGAAAACCGGACGAAGTCACTGAGTAAACCGAGAATCAATGGGATCTAGAGGAAGAAAAGTTCCTGCGAGAAAATAGATCTTTACGTGAAACGGTAGCCAAAAGGTAGACATAGATGAGGGAAGATTGAAGTCATCGCATCATCCCAGTAATGTGTCAAAGGCTCTTTAGTGTCCAACGTGGATCGAGAATTGATGCAGAGTTCAGAAGATACGCCAGAGTTAAAGTATGTACATAAATGTACTTCTTCCTCTAAGTACGGTACACACGTATACTGAAATAAAGTAATCTGCGACAGTTCTTCCTTTGCGACTCTTTATCCCTCTGACAGTTCCTGCAGTTCTTCTCCTGCAGTGTTGTCGTGTTCTACTTTATACTAAGATGTATACTGCGTGTGTGTGCTTGTGTGCTGTAAACTACAGTATTGTAATACAATCTACATTTAAATCTATGATAAAATTTATGCAGCCCATTTAAATATTTAATTTGGCACGGCACATTAGCTTAGTAAAGCTAAGTTTTTTTGAGTGTGCAGTTGTAAATAAAATATTGGAATATAATTTTATTTCATTTATGATAACACTGCAGAAGAAACTTCGGAGGAGATGAACTGTCGGAGGGATAAAGAGTCGCAGGGGAAGTACTGTCGCCGTAGCGAAATAAAGTATTTAGGAAGGTTGAGAGAATCTCTGGGAATCGAAACAGGTGACTAACTGGCACGGTGTTTATGTAGCATCCAGTTCCACACTGGAATTGACTATCTTCTCTTTATAGCTTCTTCTATCCTTCAACTCCTAAAGGAAAGATCAGACTGACTCAACTGAATTGAACTCCTCACTTTTCTCCAGAACTCGAGTAGCTCTCCGATTTCAAAAATTGGAAAAACACTTTATGCCCTATCCACATCCATTAGATGTATTTCCGACTTCCATTCAATCCGGCATTCTCCATTTAAGACTCAATGCTTGTACCGCCTTAGTAATATTACTCAGAAACCACACACATATCTACTATATGCTCACATTTATAGAATATATTTGCTAAGTGTAGTGTAAGTAGTACATCTATTTGTACTAGTATAGACGGTAAAAGGAGAAATACTTAGTAGTAGTATATTATCGTGACAGAGAGTATATTATTTGAGACAGTGTCTTTACATTTTGGTTGTTGAGAAGAGGTCTTACCTCTATGTAGGATCCTACTTATGTATGAGTGGGAGAGAAGAAGCGTTCTTTATACGAAGTGGGGTTTATGTCACGTATCCATTAAGGTAAGTCTTATTCAATTTTGTCTCGTTGACATTATTGGTTCATTTATCAACAGCCAGAATTATTAAATGCGGAGAAGTTCTCTTGAGAAAATAGAGAGAATGCGGCAGTGAGCCACAAAATAGTAAAATTGCATGAATTGATAAGTTGCTGGAATGACTTGGTCTGCCCTGCCCTGCCCCGTCGTAGATTTGACTCCATAGTTCACAATCAGTCAGCTCATTCGAGATATGCATATATCTACATAGCATTAAGAGAATCCGAGCAGATTTTCTTTACGGTCAGACCAGACCAGAAGAGACTATGGAATACAGTAAATTAGCCTAGACACCTAAGGTACATTATAGTCCAAGTATAATATATGCATATAGAGAAGAAGGGAAGAATGATGATGATGGGAAGGGAATGACTAAATTTGAGCATTTGGCTACATGGAAAGAGATGAATTAGGGGAGACATTAAATTGCACGAGCAGATCTCATTTATCCGAACAGTTGAAGTTGAAGCTACTAGGAGAGAATAGAAACACGGTGACCACATTCAAATTCAAATAAGATTGAAGATTGCAAGTCAGAGGAAAGAAAAGAAGAAAAAAATGTGGAGAGGTTGGTGGTTGGTTCGGTTGGCTCACTCACTCAGTCAGTCACATCAGTGGAGTCAGAGTCGAAGACTGCCAAGTCGATTTGCTGTTGAGAGTTAGAGGAAAGAAGGAAATTACCTTGTGACAGACGTTGAGTCCAGTTCTAGGCTAGCCTCTAGTAGATCTAGACTACTATGTCGTGGACGCTCCAGCTACGAAATCACCAACGAACCTCAACCATGATGACTTCCCACAAAGAAATAACCTCGAAGAGATTTGTATTTTGAAAGAAGGGAAAAAATGATGGTGAATATGAAAATTTGGTCCTGAACGACAAACCATGCCATCTGCTACACCACCGTCCCTCTTACCGTCGTCTTCCTGTGGTAGCTAAATCTTTACAGTTACATGTTACAATGCAGTGAGAGTGACTAGTAGGGAAAGGAAATCATCGTCCAGGAAAATCTTATATGTAGATAGAAGAAGAACAGTCGTGGTAATGTTTAGTAGGAGAGAGACTCAGATCGAATTGTCTTTCTTTCCTCGCTCTCGCACTCTTGCTAAAATGATGGACACACGACGACTTTGACTATAGGAGAGGTTTTTGATGGCTTGACCGCTAGCTTCATTTTGTCTGCCAAAAAAGTCTTGAGCGATCGTAAAAATGACTTTTCATATTCCCACAGCAGTGGCATATGTGCACACAAAAAATGCACTTTCATATGCCGATATCTTATAAGTTTCACTAGGTGGATTATTATTCCTTCTCTATGTACATGTGAAGTAGTTTGTCCCTATCCACAGATTTAGATCCAGAAACTGACTGACTGCCATTGGACACTGCTCCGAATTGCTCAGAGTGACTAGGAAGCAAAGAAGCGATTCGGCACTCTCTCTCAGACAAACATACCTTTATAGTCTGACTCAGTTGATCTACTATCCGACTTGCTTCAACTTGCTTTCTAGTACTAGAAGTCTTTTTATCACACAGGTGTAGGAACAAGAAGTCATCTTCCATAAAAACATGATATCTCTCCAAAGTTCCATCATTCTTTCTTCAGCTCTCCCACAATGTGTACGTATTTGGGTGTATAAAAATGGACGGGAGGAGATGGAAGGGAGACGCAGTTGAGTTCGAACGGAGGACCTTAGCAAATAAAATCCCATATCACACGGTAATCAACAAGGCAACAAGAATCATAAAAATTCTTACGGAGCAATCGTAAAGCTCCTTTATACGATACTCCGTTATACAGAGAGGTAGATATAATTCCCAAGAAATTCTTTCCACCAACTACCTAAACATGGAAACCCACACAACCTTTTTCCCCATGTTGAGCATACGACCCCATTTACTGTGGATAATTACATTGTAAGCATCTTGTAACTAAAAGGCATTTTGAGAGCTTTCTTTCCCTTTTCTACTTACTACTTACGACGCTCTTTGGCATTGGCTTCTTTTCCAGCCTCTCAGTCTTCCTTTACATTCGCATTACCACACATCTTTTCTTTCGCCAACAAACTAGGTCTATCGAGAAAATCTTTACTTTCCTTTACATCTCATCCTACTGTTCCTTTTTTTCCTTTCTTCTTTCTCTCTCTCTCTCTCTCTCTCACCGCTATTCTTACTGTAGTTAGTGCAGTTACTACTATTACTAAAGGAATCCTCTTCCGTTACGACAAACAGACTCCCATAATATTTGGAATAAAAGTACTTTCTATTAAAATACCTATTACACTCTGCACGTGCTATTATTAAACACAGACAAATGGCTTCACTTACTCTCCCAATACCAACCCGAATCATCCTCAATGGAAATTATTTACTTCCAAACAATACATCCGTATAACACTAGTACTTTCACCAACTCAAGGTAATAGCTTAGGTAGATACAACAAACAACCAGCTTAATGTATTTATGGCTTTTCTTTACTAGCATTACTCCTCACTACAAAACCTTCATTCATCTAACTAAATTTCAACGACACAACCCTCTCCTCAATTACTGAGACACAGATACAAACACGAAATGATTCTTTAATTTCCCCGAGACTCATTCATTCCAGAATTTACTGTCAGAACACTAATTATACGTAAAACATTCTACATGTAAAATGTACCATCACGTCCACTACGTATACAATGTAAAGACAATTTGCAGAAAATTCTTAACAAATAATAATGTGATATGGACCTGCAAATTCAATATCAAACAATTTCAGTATTTGTATGCTTTAGTACAACCGAAGTTAAATCATCAAAATAATTCCCAGTGGACAACCCGAAGTGAATTTTCGTTTCCCCATTGGGCCTATTTCCCGGTATACTCAGTAACAAAATGTAACATTTCCCTTTCGGAAAACGAATTAGATAGATTTAAGAAATGAGGGGGTCAAGTTAAGTTGAAAAATCATTCAATGTCACATCAGCTTTTGATAGATTGAAGGAAAATGAGAGAAAATCAAAGCCTATCTTTCTTGCAGATGCCATTTGCGATTTGAATTAACACTCTTTGAAATGATACATTCCTTGTTTTCTTATCACGCACATGCTCCCAGCCAAATTTACCAGCTCAAGTTTCTACTCCTAAATATAAATAATAGGGGAATGTAACAGTGTCTAAGACCTGAGCATCAGTCGAGAGGAGTGTAGCCAAAGTCCCTATCAAAAAGTTGCAAGCAGACGCCAACTAAATTACGCTACTCTACAACTTCACTTCATGTACACAAGTTACATCATCATACATGTCCATCAACAACAAACCTCTCTCTTAAATCTTGAATCACTCAGACCAATTCAATAAGCTCAACCTGACAGGCAGCCAAAGTACTGATGCATTGTGCACTATTGCTCTTTCATGCCTTGAGATGCAATCACAGACAAAATACAAGCCGAGGTCTACAGTAATACAAGCCCTGAATGTACAGATTTACGAGTGTTCTACGTACTATTTATATGACTTACAATGTCTATGGCATTTGTGAGGTTTATTTTGTACTCTGCTCACACATATTATTATGCCTACAACAAGACCCTTTGGCCACCAATATAAAAACAGTTCGGATTGGACTCTTAAATCTCTCATACTCCATATACGCAAACAAATACACTAAACGGGATTCTTGGGTTTGTGGGCTGTACGTATCCCTATATAGGTGCATGAATGCTGTGAAAACGAGTGCGTCAGCCAAACATTTCATGTGGGATCAGATTTTTCGATTTTGTCATCAACTGTAGGTGAAATAAGGACCTGAATGCACGTGCCCATTTTTGCGATAAAGGGAAGAGAACGTCAGTTATTGCCAGTGGCTAAGTACCAAGGCACCATGAATAGTGCCTTATGCCTATGACACACAGATACCACATGGTAGGGCCAGGCCACGTTTAACTCTGCAATCTTTTGTCCTCAGAATTCAGAATTCCTTATATCCAACAATACTACATAACTGCTAAACTCACCTCGAGCACTTATGTCAAAATGAAGTTTAACTGACATAGGCATAACGAACATGCTTTTGTTAAGCTTACTTTACTAATACAGCAGATTATGTTTATTGGAAATTACCAAAAATTATATCCATTAAGTACCTTCAGTTATGTGTTGGAAACATTACTCTGTAGTCTATTCTGTCATATCGGGAATACCTTCGAACTATGTTGAATCTAGTATGGCTAGCAAGACTGAAATTTATCTGAAAACTTTAATTTTAATTTCAGGATCGAAAAAGACACAACTTAAATTGAGTTTGAAGTCCATCTGCTCAGAGACAGAGATAAGAAATATTAAATCTTTGAAGCATTTAGTGCATTTTGAAATCAGTGGTGTATGTAAGGTAGAAGAGGATGAGGAATGGTCTTTGTTCTAGTATTCTCGGGGTAAACGTGCTTTTGTCCCAATGGTTGTTCCAGCCTAGATGGTAGATAAGCGAACGGCCGTAAATAAATGTAATTACAAAATGTTTATCTACAGTGGTCACAAGATTGGGGAAGGGGTCTCCTCAGTCAGATCTGTCCTTTCTCCTAAATCGAATCACAATACAATAGCCATAACACATCTGACTGAAGAGTGATGGGTCCCCCTTTTTACCATTCGATGCCTATCTATTGTATTCCATCTTCCACTACAACGAACAGTTTGAATAAATGCTTTTTCTCCTCATGGGAAAACACAACTTCCATGCCAATTAATTTCACGAGCTACCTATAATATGATGTGAGTCTGCATCCACAACAGATGAGATCACCTCCTATTATAATATACTCCTATTGCGTCACAATTGCTTAAAATTTTACACGAGCAGTTAGTCGATATGGAGGATAGATGTACATAAGTCCCACAACATCCGCAGAAAGAGAAAAGGAAGGATAAGTACCTATGCTACTCACAGCTTCACAAGTGCACACGTAAATGCGCTTTAAAATAATAATAATAGCTAAAAAAGTAAAAGCTTTGCTAATGGCAAGTATGTCTATACCTTCCCTGTCACTGTAAGGGTTGTTGCGATGTGATTGCATTGTGAACGCACTGATTGTGAGCCCAAATTACACACTACTACATACTAACTAAGTACAGGACATAAGGGATTTGATTCAAGTGCTCTCTTTTGCTTGTCCTACAATTTTCTATAAACTTTATACATGTAAAACGTGTAAACAGATACCCAAGAGTTCTTTAGAAGTTGTTAACTGTAAATATACCCTAGCTTCAGGTAAAACAAATTGAACTGTCCGACTTATCGGACGAAAATAGAATGTGAGTACCTTCCTTTACTTATGTATAACGTATAAAAGTAAAGATAGAAGTACAAAAACATTTCAGATTATCCACATTGTCATAAAATGAAACTACATACATTATTCAATACTTCCATCGAAAGATAAGTAGAGGTAAGTGAATAGCTTTTACATTATGTTACGTACAAAACTTGCACAATAGGATACAATGAGATATCTACAATTTTGTTTATTAACATGTTGTAGTAAGTATACCAAATGCTAACGGATGGTAAGTGCATTCCATCTAGACTCTATTAACATTTTTCTTTATCATAACCTACACACATTGCTACAAAATGTGCTGGCGCAGTTTTCTATCGAAATGTCGGAAGAATCTTTTGACAAGAATAATTTGGAACCATAATAATAGCAAAGCAGGAGGAGAGGAGACCAGGTAGAATTTCATTCACCTGGTAATTTAATCCGACGACGAAAGTACACAGACTGCAGACATAACTGAACACGAACAGAGCGTAACTTAACACAAGAATAAAAATAAAGCTCAGATATAACATAACATGATGTTATCGAAGGGCGTTTTATTCAATTCCTGCAACTAAATCACATCTCTTTCAATTCCATACAGCTAAATCACATTCAATTCACCTTGGGTAGGTATAGGTAGGTATTTCTCTAGTGATATCTAATGTCTAGCGTATAACCGTATTGTAAACCCACAAGTACCCCAGCACAGTGATATAGTTAAGTAGATATACGTGTACATATGTTCAAATTCATTTCTGAAAGGTAAGTCCCGCAACTTCAACTGTACATATGTGTATCGTATGGTGGTGAATTATTCAGTCATTTCCATTATCCTTCTGGCTCTTCAGTCTATGCGGGCTTCAAAGCCATAATATCCAATCCACATGTCTACGTGCAGATCTATAAACACGTTCTGCTTTAATTCTCTCTACATACATCACAACCACACACAATCATCAACACAAAATGTCCAATAGCAGTTGATCCTCAAAGCACTGCTTACAGAATTAACTACAACCGTCTCCTATTTTCAATTTAGATTGGATATTTTCATCCTTGCTAATCCTTTGAAATCATTTATTCTTGGATACCAACAATGGTACCTGATTCGACATGGTCAATCCCATTTTCAACCAAATTATTAACCCGCAATATGGTCAGGGCCCAGCTAGTATTATAATATTAATTTATTACAACATTCTACCTATATAATAAGAATAGATTAGTATCTTCTATTTTACACCTACCAATGCAATAAAAATATTCATCATCACTGTACTTTAAAATCCGCCGATGAGTTACTAAATTCAACCTTTTAATGACACGCACTAACAGTTTACTCATCTATTTAGCCCATTGGTAAATTTAAATCAGCACGGAAAAATATATCCCTCTGGCCTAGAAATTCCTTAGCACATTATTATTTTCAGCAGTATTTACCAAAGAGTGCGAATGTAACTGTCTTAAAATTATGTTAAGGATTATGAAAAAGTATTGCTTACGGTGGTGTTGATTATTGTGCCACTATTAATACCTAAATTACATAATAGGTACTTATAACTGTAATTTATGATGACAACGTAGACAAGTAGCATAAGTAAGAACAGTAGAGCACAATGCATTATTTAATGATTCATCTAAGAAAACAAATAATTTTCCATGAAGTAAGTACCTAAGGATTGCTGAGCACAAAGATTGTAAAGTAATACGCATTACGTATCCTTATTGTTCGTCCATGACATTCTGTTGAGCAATAAAATTTGATTATATAAAAAGTACCTCTTTGTCAGTTGGCTAGTCCTGCACCATATCTGCAGTATCAATAACACCATTACATCTGTTGAGTAGAAGAGTTGATGAACAGACAAAAAAAGCAAGATCAGACATCTTCATGTAAAAATGTGACAAACGTTATTCGTGTTCGTATTGCAATCAACGCAGGTCTACTTCACATGAAATTCTAGTTGACTGTCTCCTGATTGTACTGATTAGGCAAAACAAGTCGTAGCAAGGAGGCAGTGAAAAGATTAAGGTGGCTTAATTTGACCCTGACGCTTTACGAAGTACTTGTAATCAGTTAGGTTTTGATGAAATATTCATGATTCATCACAGTAGTGCACATATGCAAGATACTTAAACATAAGTAGGTAAGTTTTGCAACGTCTCAGAGAAGAGAGACAACATAAATAATATTATAACTCCATGATTATAAAAAGGAAAGGATGTGATTGTGAGCTGAAATGTTACGGCACGTAAAAACGTACAAAATAGCTTTGTACACATCTCTTTGGCATAGGTATGTGATGTAAGCATTTTGTGTATTATATCATTAGAGACTGCAAGACATAAGACATGTGTCTCTCAAGAACTGCATAATAATATTATCTGTATTCTCTAACAAACACAACATAAATATTTGTACTATTGTGTTTCGTTCCACTAACTGTTCTAGAAAGAGTGTTGTCTGTAATAGTATTATTATATTTTATGTGCCTACATGCATACAGAATGTGCACTGAATAACTATATACTTACTGTGTATATGTATGTACATACCCACATTACATAATATATAGATAATACATACTTTATGTATACACATACGAACCATTTAGCCAGCTAAGATATATACCATACCAGACATGGAGGATGTATGTACAAAGTTGAAAATGAGATGTCTTTATTTTTTGTTTTGCTCTAATACTATTATTATAAAACATGAATAACTGCATAAAAGTTTGAAGTACTTATGGTGTCCGGTTAGAATTCAGAGAATATTACTTGAGCAGTGTGTCTAGTATGTGTATCAAATAATATTTGGTAGCATTTATAACACATTTATATTTGCATCTTAGAGTTGGTACGTAAAAAGTATTTTTTGCATAAGTTTCTGTCTCTGCAGGTACGCCATGTGTACATAATAGAGATCTGTGAAATCAGAGGGAGGGTTTATAAAAAGTGTAGTGTCTTCTATCTGATCTTGCAATGTAGACATTTCTGGTGTTTATCCTTTAGAACATTTATTTGAGTGCTGCACAGTACCATTTCCATTTGGAAGAGATAACCACATTTCTGTAGGAAGAAGGTTGAGACTACCAGGTGGGAACATTGAAAGAGAAGAGCACAGTGCAATTCGGGATAGAAGCACCTACGAAATAGGGAATGTTGTACCATTAGAAATTCATGGGCAGTAGAAGAAGTAATTATGATGACTGCTAACGTTCTTTCCACTACTAACCATAGAATGAGAATAAGATAGTGTTTCTTTGGACTGTTTTATGAGTCAGTGAATTGTTGCAAAAACGTAGAGTGTGGAGAGAAAGAGAGAGTTAAAGAAGTAAAGGATGACGGAAAAGAGAAGTTTGTGTGTGAAGAAAATAATGCATGTGCAGAGGCAAAGAGGATTATAAAAAGTACGGAAATAGACGGGAGTGTTGTCGAGAGTCGAGGGGATCTTCACAGGGAAGGCATACCTGAATTCTAAATCAACACCTTTGAGACTTTCAGTGACAAAACTTTTTCTTCTCCGTTGGAAGCGAACCAACCAGCCAGAGCCAACCTAACCGAACCGAACCAAAGCAGCGAAACGACGAAATACCTACATTAAAACAACATACATCCACCGCAGCAGAAGAGCAGAGTTAAACAGGCCAGACAAAACCTGCCAACACAACACCATGGACGGCGTCAGTAAACCAAGTGCCACAACTCTGCCAATCCATTTTATAACATCACACTCACAAAAACATGCTAAGGTATACGAGCTTCAATGTGACGTGTTTCACGTCCTCATACTCAATATAGATAGCTACGGGCTTTATACACATACCTACTCCACACACTAAAAACTCGAGATAAAAGCTCCAAGCAAACTATTTCTACTCTTTTACTACTGCCGAGATACATCTACTAGCTCTAATATTACAGCTGCGTCACCCAACACCGTTTCTTAGTTTCAATGCGATTCATTCTTCATCCACGCAGAACAAAACCGTCCTGATAAAACTCTACGACTATCTGTAACTTGTCTACCTATTACATATCCATTCTATTAAAGATGCATCTCCTTTAGTTATGTATCACTCTTAGCAATATGCTTACGTATGAACTACTTTACTCCGTATATATCGCTAACAGACAGAATATCATATTCATTTCAAAGGTACACAGAATATAGGATTACTATTTATTGCGCTACCTATACTTATATAAATATAGTTTAATAGACTAGACTAATAGTAGTATGCTTGCAGAGATAACTCGACAGTACAACTGCAACCCATCTCTTTTTAAACTGGCCAAGGTAAAACGAGATTTTTACATAACGAAGATGAATGGTATCAATTAGGACTAATTAATTCCCACAAGGCCATCAGCACAAGTCTTTGCTATCAAGGGATTTCTTTGTAAACTGCAAACTGCTATCCGATGTACTGAAAAGATGTACCAATTTTCATTTCATTTAGCACTAGGATATTTTCTAGAGATACGCGCAAGTAAACCCATCAAGCAGGTGAATTCAATGGGATTTGTTAACACGGAATTTTACGTCATACTGACCTTTCCTCCTCTCGCCTCCTGCAGAACAGAATCTACAAAACTGTAGGTAATTCCTAATGTTTGTTTTCCACTCAATCCTAGCGACCACCAACCGACTATTTCTCTTTCAAAGAACAAACCTAACTAACAAAGAAGCAAGCAACAACGGGCAAAATACCGAGAATCCAGACACAAGCTTTGCTTGCCTAGCTAAATCTAATGCAACTTCATTTATTACTTTTGTAAACAAAGATAAACGCTTGGCATTGCTTATAATGTTAGCATTAGGATTAATTTCTTCCTTTTAATCAGTTAATAAGCACTTTGCATTTGCTATATCCACTATACTTGTGACAACAAACTTTGCTTTTCTCCTGTTGACTCGCTACACAAGGTGACTTATCATTAGTACTTATAATTACGTAGTTAGTAGACCTATTCTATTGATCTTAGAAAATGTCGTAACTCTATGGTCTCTATATACTGCTATAGTAGATACTATTTCGAAACAATTTTATACATGATAGGAACCCTCCCTCCTGAAACACAACACCTGCTTCAATTTTAACTCCCTAAATACAAGAGTTTTACCAAATAGTTAAAATATATAGGTAAACTTTCCGAGAGTTGTTTTCATTATGTAGAGCCCTTGTGTTGCAACGCAGGTGAACGTGAGTGAGCCTTATACTTCTTAGCAGAATAAATTCAAGACAGATGAGTGAGACAGAGGTTAATTTTACAAAGTTGCTACTATCTTTAGTCTGGACAAGACGCTGAGTTTGTTTCGTGAGAAATAAGAGAAATAGGAGGATTAAAAGCTTTCAAATTACTTTCCGTACTTGTCACGTTTTTGCCAGGAGACAAAACAGCATCGTACTTTCACTTGAACTTCTCTCAAGGTGGAAATATAAATAAATACCTACTTCTCTCCTCCTGGGTTGCATCACTGCCTGCGCACAGGTCTTTAGTCTCGCAAGTAAATATCCGAATCTACGGAGAAGTAGAAGTAAACTTGACTGGACACACGGCAAACTTTGTTCAGGCAGTCACTACTACCTCTCGTTATTTACCTTCCCTATATACATATAGTAGATACAACAAATATACACAAATGATATATACACTCTGCTATGGCTATAGTTGAACATTATTTTTTGGATACATTAATGCCGTCGATCAAAGGTTGAAGGTAGAGAGTGCACAGTAGACTTACCCAGCCGCCCCTCTTTCCACATGAATTGACTCATTGTGCAAATCCCCTGAATCATGGACCGTTTTTCTTTTGACGCATCGCATCACGAGTCCCCACACATTACAAGTGAGTCTATGGCTACCTGCCGCGATTAGTTTAGTTCATTGTAAAAGATCCCTGGCTATGTCTAATATCTCGTCCACCTCTAATCTAACAATTTCCAGCGTTCACGTCTCATCTCCAAAGCTAATCGCCACAATTCGTTGACTTTTCGCACGTGTTCCCATTAGTTCCACGCTTCGCTTATAATCCACACATTCTCTCCTTCTGTTGTCCCCGTTATCAATTCAATAACATTTTGAATCCTACTGCACGCATCCCAACTTTTTATTGCAAAGGTGCATGCACTACATGTGCCGGCTAGACCCCTCGGCCTCCGTCACCAAAAATCATTTACACAGGAGCTAAAGATTTATTCTCACACATTAAGAGCATAATATCGTTGACACTCTAAAGCATTTATACGCTGAGAGATCCTATGGAATCACCTTGTTGATCAAGTTCAACTAGGGTAGATGTATTTAATATGTCACCTTAAGTACCCCATGCCATGTGGTAGATAGATTCATATACAATATATTCAGTAGGGATGATTCTGCTGTGGAGGGAAAGTGAATGTGAAAATACAATTGCTCACAAAACCGACGAAATAATGAAGGAGACAGCGATAGCAATGAAGCAGAAGAACTCTAATGAAAACATAGTAGTAGATACATAAAGTGTCTTTGCTTTACCTCCGTTCCGAGCTACTTTGCTTCCATATTTCCAGGCTAGCGAAACGATAAGCTACATATCTATAAAGGTGACATGGCCTTTATACTTAGAAATAACTTATGGATCTTGATTGAAGAAAACGAGCAGGAGCGGGAAGGCAAGTTCAATTTTCCCTATCATATCCGCCATTAGGTAAGTACATTTTACCTAAGAACCACGAGTCGTGTCCTACTATGAGAATGCCTCTCCTCCACTCCTATTTATACAGTTTCCCTCCCATTTATGTCTTACATACCTATACGCTACCTTCGTAAACCATGAGACCTTTTGAAGCTTACATAACAGAAAATTGATTTGTGATATCTAGAATCGATAAAGCTTTCTCTTTAAACCTTTTCTACGGTTAGTTATAGTGACTTGAAGTTGATCGTATGTAATAACCTACCTACCTACCTACCTAAGTTAGCCTTCATCTGGAGAGCCGAGATACTCCTCATATTCTCCATTGTTAATAAATTTCCAAGGCTATAAAATATTGGATTTTGAACAAAACCTTACGTATCATACATAAAGGCTTCATACGTGTTTATCAAAAATAATTTGATCTTAAATCTGCCAATATTATAGCCACAAGACTCACAATGAGACTACCCTGTAATATACGTACCTGAACCCCGCTAGGCATACCTCTTCATAAAATATATACTACACTTCACATTCTTTCCGAATAATTCACACGATAATATCTTTAGTCTCTAGCTATCTGAATTTAAACTAACCATATCAAAATACATATATAACTTCCACTATATAACTTCTATCGCCCCAGAAGAGATATTCACGAAAGCATACCACACATTCTAGGCATTAGTTAACATTAATTGTTGTGTGAACAGCGATATAAAGTATCTTAGCGAATGTTTTTCGACTCTTTCTACTATACATGAACTAACACACATTCTTTTCTATTACAATAACAGAACACACTCTGCATAGTACACAACTGCTATATTGGTGTATGTACATAGCACTTAACTATACTGCATTTATTTGTAGTTACATAAGGAATTACGGTTGGTTGGTAGCTTGAAGTGTTGGAAAACTTAGTGGAGCTCATATAAATGGTGTGCAAGAAAACAAGAAAGGTGATTAAGGTAAATTCATCGAATGAGGAAATTAGTATGATAGCTTCATTGAGCCCTTTTGAAACACACGTAAATGACACTGTAGTAACAGTAAACAGAATGTTTGTCTCCGCCGCCAGAGCAGTCAAATCACATTGATGCGGGCGTATAATAAGTGTAAACGTGCACATTATGTTGAACCTGCTTCATGTTGAATTTTGCTTCTCTACTTATCGTTAGCTTCCTTTGCATACATATCTAAACAAACAACTTTGCCGTGTTTCGTGTTTGTGCCAAGTTAATGAAATTGGATAATCGGAGAACATCAGAAGAACGCCGTGGTAATAGCGACGGGAGTCTATAACTTGTATAACCGGGTAGGTAGGTATGTCCTATATACGGAGTATTAAGTAAGTAACAGTAATCGCAGCGAGAATTCAAGCCCTTTGGGACTAGAGCCAATCTGACAAAAACTTTTGTCCACTATTTCCTTCTAGAGAAAGTGCATTTTAGACAAATAGCATTATAGGAGATATCTAAATAGGAGCTACCCAATGAATGAATACTTATGTATACAAAGGAATGATTCTGCAGTGCTGATACTGTTTTGCTCTGACTTCCTCTTGTGTATACTAGGGATAGCTATTCTATTCATCGTGAAAGAGTTGCGAACAGCAAGTTTTGTTTAGAAAACTGTTTTGTTTAGGTAGGCAACCTGTGTTCTTATTGTAATTGCCAAAAATCTCCTATACGCTTTCCTCCCATTATCTCTCCAACAATAGCTATAGAGAACAAACATTTTTTCCTTCAGCCTTGATACACAAGACAAATACATACACACTGTGTTCTATTTATTTTATACATTTCCGAATAGGTTGCGGTCGCTCTGTTGTCTACCGTCTTCCTGTATCTGTTCTTTATCCTTACGGAGTATTAATAGCTGAGAGATTCTCCAACAAAGAACTCGAAAGAAGATATAAAGAACCAGTTAGTCCCTACAGAAACAAATAATTCTAATCAATCACCGATAAATAAACGTGGGTCCAGTGGGACTTTTAGGGAGAGGAAGTGGGAACGAGCAAAGTGACAGGCTTATTATGGCAATAAAGAAACTGTTCAGACTAGACTAGGGATTCTCTTCTGTTCAGCCTCCAACTCGCTCTCGACTTCAGTTAGATCTTCATGTTCCATTTCATCAAATGCCACGAAAAGCCAAGTGCAGTGGGAGAAGATTCTGATGAAGAGTGAAGAGGATGAAAAATTCAAAGGTAGTACGAGGAAAACAGTGATGGATAGGAACAGTAATCATTTCATGGTGATGCTTTTCTTTCCAGAAAGCCAAAAAGCTACTGCCTTACCTACACAAAGTGCATACCTACCTACCTATCTATTATATCTCTCTCCTTAGTACCTTGGCACGTCTCTATACACAGACCTTTCAATTTATATAGTAAATATTGCAAGTATATTTCATACTAAGTAGTACAGATGACAGAATAAATGAAGTTGCTATCTCTGTAGAATTCCCTACACACAAAATAAATAAGCATAAGTCTTGAATAGTCAACTTCTGTAGGTAACTGCATTGCGTTTTGATAGCATGTGCCTATAGGTGTAGTATTTTGATAACTATTATATACTCTTTGAACACACTGGAGAAAAGCAGTCAGCTTCTATTTACTATATCCTAGTCTAAATAGACCAGCCGACAAAAGGAAGAAAAAAGGTACAAAAACTCTATCTAACAATAAGTGATCGTGAGATGAGAATGAGAAAGATAGGCACACAAGTCGGAGTTCCATGGAAAGACGAATAAAGTCAGCACGGCATGCAGTGCTAAGTTTTTATTGAGTTTTGCGATTCATAGAACAAATGCTCAGTTGAAGCGAAGCGATCTTTTCCCTGTTTACGCCAAAATTCAGGTGGAAAGTTAAAAGGAAAACAACCAGTGCTCTCTTCTCACATCAACTTCTGAAAGAGGTTAATGGCAAAGACTGTGCCGGGTAATACATTTCTTCCTCATGTCTCCCAATTACTTTCCAGCCCTTTTGTTGCACTACATACACGATATGTCTCTCGCATACCAATAACTATACCACCTCCATATGTTAGACACACTCATACCCCTTATATCAATATATACAAATAGTTGTTGCATATCCCTCTGACCTACTTTTTCCAATTCACCTCTAATAACTCAAAACCCATACATCTACTTATATCATTTATACAATATAGTAACTCCTTGTTAGTATTCTATTACATAATGCATGTATACGCCGGAATCTAACAACCACATCAACTTTGATTCAGGAATTACTCCGCCACTACATGTGATTTCCATCACTCTATAATCCTATTTATTACTCTAATACATATAGCTAATAAATATATATTTTATTCCACCAGACCATTAAAGATGTATGAAATGTCTATTTGATTGACTAAGTAACAACAACCATCCTCTCAAGCTTATTGTGGTGCTGAGTGAAGAAAATGTAGTGTGTGGGTGTCTGTGTGTGTGCCGCGAGAGATTCGTAGATATTCTGTGTGTGCTCAATGTTTTTCTGACCACGCACAATCAATAGGTTTTAGTTTATTCCGTGTAAACGAAGAGGAAGATGAAATAGCCATTTTTCCCAGCTGCTCTACCTGCATTTCGCCCAATTAGATAGAAGATCGATAAATAAGAAGGCAGCACGGAAAGGAGGAGAAGAAAGCACAGGGATTTCCCTGTGTTATGCCAGACCAGGCAGGTAAACCTTCTTACTTATACTTACATCTACCATCCATTCCATACTTTACTTAGTATAACAACCATACATACTTTCCTTCCGTACAATTTCCCATTCTCATGTCACATATAGCTTAGCATGCATCTCCTTGGTCCACAGCATTGTATCGCATCTAGTACCTACCAACCAACCAAGGTAGACACACTACACCAGCTAAGTATTATTAGGAATGGAATGCCAAGCTTCTGCTGTCTAACAAACCTTCTCCTCTCTTCTGGCTTCCTTGTCTCCTGCTTTTCCTTCCTTTCCTCTGCCCAGACTTTGTCTTCTTTTCTCATTCTCTGTTATTCTCCAGCGTCTTGCCCACTTACTCGCCAGTTCGCACATTCGAGAGAAAAAATAGAGCCAGTCAGCGAGCGTAATTCCCTTGAGACCTGGTATTAATTGGATGAACCGAAGACTAATACTACAGGCAAGTTGCATTGTCACACCTGTGACCGGATCAGATTAGGAGAGCTTTCTATTCTCTCGTCCCACTATCGCTAATTCTCCATTTCATTCCCTGTAATACTTATTAGTGTTAGTTTGGTTCACTTCACACAACTTTAGTTCCCCATTGGATCCATCTCACAATTACATACAGACAGAACAGAACACAACCAACACTACCTCGACTATTTAGTTTCCTCTCTGGCTTCCTTCGTCCATCTACACCCAACTATGTCTGTGTACATCCATACCTAGTACAACCAAACCAAACATTTACCAGCTAATCCAATAGCAAGGCACGTACGGATCCACCACCAGCAAAAACTTCATTACACTCATCTATGTATTTCTCTCCTTCACTTTATACATTCACTCTGGTTGTACAAATTAATCTTTACGCCAGCCATCCACTAATTCCTCACATACACCTACCTACACACTAATGGAAAACTTATTCACTGACCTGTGAAATATATTGCAAATTGGAATACCTACGCCTACAGAACCTACGTATATTCATATTAAGATTTCAAACCTATATAATACAATGTTACGTTTATTCCCTGCGATCCAATCTAATCTATATGCAACCGAAATTACAAAAATTCAAAAAAAATTAAATAAACTACCTGCATGGGGAAATATATCATTTTTAATTCTACATGTTTATAGCAATAATTATTATGTGTAGCTACTACAAGAGATAACACGAGCATCACAAAGATGATTGGGGGAATTTGGCAAAGAGATATTACGAGTGATAGGAGTGCCAAGGGTGTGGATGATAGTAGAAGTACAATGGAAGTGTATAGGTAACAATGAGCGTGAGTATCCCAACGTAGGAGTATTTACACTTATTAATTGTAGCTACGGAAGTATTTGCAAAGGATTGGCAGTAGATCGCTTGATTTGATAGGAAATAGGAAAGCTTGGTTATTGTATTGTATTGCATTGTCAAGTAAGTAGTATGTGTTTGTTGAATTGGTGGGCTCTTTGGCTAGGTCGTCCACGTCGTTCTTCGAGTGACTCCACTACTGCAGAGAGCCATAATCGTTTAATCTAATGTCTTTGTGTAAAAGGCATGTGGAATAAATAGCTAGGTAGGTAGGTGGATGGCTTGGTGATAGTCTGACCACGCTACAAGATACATGGGCATGGCATACTAGAATGTTTTCTAACGAGACGACACGACGGGCTACATACAAAAGCTAGAAGAGGAGAGTTCTATGGATACCTACGGACTAGTGGTGGCTGGCTCCAATTCCACAGCAATTACACTAACTTTAGCTCTATTCTGTGTGATGGGATGCCACATTTATTCCTTTAGAAATACCTATTGATTCGCGAAATATCCTTTTCCACTTTACTCTTCCCTCCGTTGAAAGAAGACAAGCGGCATACCAAAGAAAACCAAGTGTTCCTATTATGCTCACTTACCAACACTGCTAAAAGCCTACAGCTCCATATAAAACTGTAAACTCTATAGAGCTCTATAAAATATATCCCAAGAGAAGACTATCATTGACTCATTGCACGTTAGAGTTACAGATACGGACTCTAGTATACTTACAGCATTGGGGCTTCCTCGCCTAAGTATCTGTTTTATGTACTTAAAAGCTTGATTACACTCGTTTACCACTCTCTCATCCTCACCACTACAAAATCACATTTTTCATCCCTACTCAACTCATTTTAGTATCTCGATCATAACTTATTTTACACTAGTTACTACTGTTTTTTATATGTCAATGGCAATCCAATTCAGTGCATAAAGATTTTACTTATGAAAACAATTGAAGCAAGGCGCAAAATGCTTATCAGATTTCTGAATTTAATTGGTAGATTTGAAAGTAGCAAATTCATAAGGTTTGAATTTCAATAAATTCACCATAATATTTACAATTAGGTCTCAGGTAGTAAATTTATTCTGAGAAGGTCTTCTGAGAATTTCTATGAAGTTAGTGGAATAAAGG
>JABASH010001298.1:0-27576 GCA_019776445.1 Tomocerus maximus | reverse complement strand
CGTTTGCTGATAGAAATTGCTTTACTTCCTCGGATGTGATTCGATTAACCAACTTATCTCTTTTATTACTCACTGCAGTCAGTTGGTCTTACAAGATTTTCCATCCACTTTTCTGTGGCGTTTCCGTTTTCTCTATAAATACTTGATTTCCTCAATTCCTTCCTGTTAGTCGATCATTCACTGCCATTGGGAAGGAACTAGAAATATATTCACCGTGGAATTACCTAGTTAATCTAAAGCTATACTTCAGCAGGTCAAGATGTTCAGAATTTCGGTGATTTCAGCGTGCGTCCTATTCCTTTACGTTGTGTGTGAGAGCGAAGGAATGACAGTGCCAATTACGCAGTTAACAGTGAATCCAAATTCGAAGACAGTGGAGAATCCCCTGACAAGGCAGAAACGAGGCTCGTATGGAAATTCCCATTACGATCTGCAAGATTCAACCCAGACGCTGATGGGCGTTTTGAGCAAACTTCAGGAACAAGGCAGACTTTTTAAAATGATTCGGGATATGGTGGGAAGTGAGTCCAATGTCGTCGAACACCGATTTCCTCCAGATCAGAAACCTCTTGCCTCTCCGGCCACTGTAAGATCTGTAGCTACTCCCAGGAAACCCTCCAACCTGAGACATTGAGAAGGAAAGAAATAGCAAAATGTACCAAACTGAATATTTATCGTATCAGTAATAAGTTTAGCCTATTTGCTATTGTGTAGTGTACAATGTATTAAGATCTGGAAGAGAAACCAACGCAATTTTATAGTCAAATTAAAATGCTTTTTATGCATAGACTGATTGTTTCCTATCAATACAAATAAATAGTAACTTATAGTATTGTACTTAATTTAAATGCAAATTGTAAACGAAAAATATGATCAAAATGTATCAAAGTATGTAAATAAATGAACATAATTAAATACTAAACAATAAATCATCATTGTAGCGGATAATGTTTCTTGCTATTCTTATCGGCACAGAATAAGTGGTTCTTTGTAAGTGATTTATCCAAACTACTGAGTTGAGTGAGATTACTTTTTGATTTTGAGTTGAACAATGAAATCTGTAGTACTATAAATGTCTTGAAAACAATTAATTCTACTTCATATACAAACAAACTCATAAAATTGCAATTTAGCAGTATTAGCACAACCACATTTGTTACATAGCTCAGTCATTGTGTAAACAATACACACTTGACTTGCTCTGTTCTGGTATTTAGAACTTTGTACTCTAGAACAAGTAATTAAATAAGTAACACATCTTTGGAGATTAACTAACATAATTCCTGGATTCGTATAATTATACATTTACTCTCAGCACTAGAGTGTTAAGCTTACTTGTTCATGTAAGCATATTTTTTGCATGTTTGTAACTCTTTTGTGAATGTAATACTAATGAATCTAGGCATGAATGTGTTTGTCTTGTTAGCACTTGTTAGAACAGGAAAATGAAAGGAACTCGCGGCTGAATTGTTTTCGCAGTGACCGTTTTATGGAATTTTGCCTTAAGGTCAGACATGTGAAAAGAGAATGTAATAAATAGATTCGAAGTAACGATGGTCTTATTGTTAATTGTCACCAAAGGAGATATTCGTGCGATAATTACCTTACGAATTAAGAAGAAGGCATGAAAGGAAATGCCAGAGCAAGGATGCTTCAAACTACTACAACATTGTGCTATCACTACTTACATGGAAATTCTAATGCTCTACTCTACTAAGGTTTAAAGGAATGGCATGCCATTTTCCCATCTAAGGAATCCAGTGGTGTGTAGCGTAAAATAGTATCAGAGAGAGTATGATAAATGCTAAAAAATCCGAATAGTATTCAAATTTGTTCCATAAACCAATAGCAAGATTTAGAATTTTATTTTTGTCTCGATTCAACAATTAATTTACAGTCTGTGCATAAATGGGCAATTGACATGACTCGTAAATAGTAAATGCATATGAAGGGATGTTAGGTACAGGTTTGTATTGAATGATATTTCTAAGCGTCATCCCTTCATTTCTCTAAATAAAAGTCTGTAAGCCTGCTTACATTTATTAAGATGGAAATATATGGTTAACTGGATCTGGTTTTTGTTCGAATTATTAAAATACACATTAATTATGACACTCCATGGCAAATCGAATTAGTCAATTTAAGCTTACAAACTGAACGAAGCTAACAGTACCAAAGTCGGCTGCGAAAATACATATGTAACTTAGTTCCAATATAAAATCTTCGTGTGATATACTTAGTTTGGTTTTAGGTAGTTGTGTTTTAGTAGCAGTAGTAGCAATACTGTAGGTAGGAAATCAGACTTTCCAACTTGAATTATTTTTAACCATTAAAATCCATAGCCGCCATAACCGAATCCTGGGTATCCACCGTAATATCCACCGTAACCTCCAAGACCTCCATAACCGTAGCCTCCGTAGCCTCCATATCCTAAGTAAAGGAAAATAAATATAAGTTAAAGTATTTGAATCGAATTTCGTAAAGTCACAGTACAACTGGAGCGAAAATGAATAAATGAAAAGCATCGAGGTATGAATGAATGAATAGGTCGAAATCAAACAAAAAGGATTCAAATAAGATACAGAGAAGTGTAAGTTATTATTCTTTGAAAAAATTACCTCCGTATCCGAGTCCTCCGTAGCCTAAACCGTATCCTCCCAAACCATACCCAAGGTATCCTCCAGCTGCGGTTTGGAGGTCGGAGGACTTCTTCTCTTCAGCGGCTAAAGCCACAGCGATGATGGCGAAAAGTGCGAACAAAGCCTGAAAGCATAATTAAAATTTTATGTTAGTTGTGTTCTGTTATGTCCTTAAAGTATTTATTAGTAGTAGTATATCCTTCTAAGAGGCAAATATGCTAAAACAGAAAATTCCGAAAATTTAATTAAAATCTGGGAGTATTTGTAGAAAATGTTTAAAATATTTCTTACGAGGAACTTGGCCATTTTAGAAATTGGAGTTTGTGGATTAGTCTGCGAGACTGAAAAAGGTTGCTATTTGCAAAGTAAGCAAAAAAGTAGTGATATGATTCCGAAGAGTTTGGGCTTGTTTATATACGAAGTGGTCAGAAGGGGTAGAAGGGCGATTTTGTCGTTGGATTACGTAGACAATGGTGTGGTGTGGTCTCGGTTGGTGTGGCTGGCATAGCATGGCATTACAAAGATAGCTGAATGAAATCTAGACTTTAATTCGCTGGTTACGTATTTGGGGAATTTGTCTCTTTGTTTACATCTCGCAGTTACATTGTTATCTTTTATCGTCATTATAAAATACTGCGATCTCACACAGATAACGAATGTTGCTCTTGTCGCACAAACTAAAGATACCTACCTACACCTTATCTTAACAAACTATACTTACCATAGTATACTCACTAGGTTTCGTCCCCTCTTTGCTACGACGTGTCACATAACATCACCTTCGCATACGCAACTGCCGTCGAGACTAAGATTGGACTGGGATTATTATAATTAGAGGTCCTTATCCATCTTATGCGTAAGCGTTAGCAACTTCTTTCCACATTTGTCCACAGATAACAAAGTGAAGCACACATGCATATAATAGCTTCAGCCCAAATAGCGAAATGGCCTATATTGGACAAGTTTATTCATTTCTATATCTGCTGAATATTTCGGAATAATTTCATTAGGTTAGAAATGCTCTGGTAGTAAATAGACAATTATGAAGACATTTCTGCAGTTGCAGTTGTTATTTGCGGTGGTTAATTTCACCAGTTGACATTCATGAATGTTTTCAACACACCTTGTGAATATAATTGCTGAGTTTGTAAATCATTGTACCTACGTGGTACCAAAAGAACAATTATGCAATTGGCGATAGCGTTTAAGTGTGTGTAGTGCAAAGATGCAGACTGGCGATTACTAGTACGAAAACAAACATGCGGATCTAATACATTGGAATAATGCGTATCGAGTAGAGCAATGAAAGATCATTATTGTTTTTCTGCCGAAAAAACGCTAATATATTCTATATAGATTTTTATACTCCACACATAGTAATTTGCCTTTCTTGCTAGACTTGAATCAGTATCGCTTTAATTCGGAATAAGTAGTAGGAACTGGCGATAATGACTTGTTTGTACTCGTGTTGCGGTTAGTAGGAACTCGTGCTTAAAACAACTTACATCATTTGATGCCGAACAAAGCCAAGGAGCCACACATTGTAGTTACCTTCAATTGAATTCGTCTGATTGCGTGAAAACCTTTGTGGCTACTTTACATCTCTAGCTATGTCAAGCTACGTAACAATTCGATGTCAATATCAAAAGCGTACGGACAACCTTTGCCTTTTCTTTGTTCTTCACTCGTAATTCGTCTCATTCTCATATTATTATAGAATTAAATAAATCTCAGTCATTGTTTCTGACTATTCTTCATCCTAAACTCACTAATCATTATTATTACAGACATTATGGAAGTAATAATGAATAGATTCTGAAATGTAATACTCAGATGCAGTTAAGATTGCTTATTACAGATCACGTACACAGAAATTATTAACAATGGCTAAAAAACCTGAACTTGATAGTTTAGGAATTACTACCTGCCCAAATGAGAATTTGTGGAAGTTGCAAAGAGATTTATCTGAGATTACATCGATCTTCATGTGACAATAGTAACAGAAAAGGTTGATGATTGTAAACCACTAATACGATACGAATACATAATAACATGGAATTATAGCCAAAGGTAAAAGAAAACTAATCATTTGGGAGGCAAAGGACGCTTCTAAATGTAATTTCGTTTTAAGGTTTTGTGCAGTCCAGACAGATTGATTTAGGAAATGTTTGTGTACTACATAAGTACACGCTAGAAAATATAAAATCACTGCGATTTCGTGTGATTGAAAGTATTTCCGTCTTAAATTGCTAGCGATTACATTAGAATAATAGTTTGGCTTAGTTGTAATTTTTATCTGAGTTTACTTTACGACTGGACAAGAGATCGTTAGCGAAATGCCAAGTAATTTACATATTTATGAGTTGCACACGACGGAGTTTCATAGTTGACTCTAATATTATTTCCCTGTTGTTACTTATTCATTGTAAAGTATGCCTGAAATAAATAAGATTTTAATGATGGAAATATTAGGAACGCGTGTTTTTGCAGAAAGAAGCAGAGATCAAATGATTTGAGGGAGACTGAACGCATATAGATACGAGACGTATAAGTAGAGCTGCCATGTACAAACCATTTTGTTCCATATAACGTAAGTTCCTCATTTTGTGCTAGCATACGCAATATCGCAGAGGGGACTAATACAAGTCCCATTATGTTGGAGTTAACTACGTACATGAGTAATGAGTATAAAAGTGTCAGGAGTCATGAATGGTACGAAGGCTACAGCGTTCTAACAATATTTAGTACAGTGAGCACTGTAAACACACGATGCCATGACATGCCAAGCCGTGCCACGCATTGTTGCTCATTCTCCTTTAATTGTAAGCAGTCTGTTCTCAGCCCAACAATAACAATCTCCTAATAGAAGTGCAATGAAGTTAATGTCTATCTTTGTAGTGAGTGACTCTGTTCACATGGACTAGCCTAGTGGGCATTTAGTTCTCTTTAACATTGTTGGAATCGGATTAATAATTTAACTTGGTTTGACTTGACTAGCTATGATTATGATGTGATATGAATGAGCCAAGTCAGTCGAGTAACAACTATTATGAAAATCTGTCTCTCTGCTTGCTGATTTAATTTGATTTTTTTTGCAATGCACGATAATGATATCATAATTGTTGTTAGGCATATCTCGTATTCATTTCACATCAGACCAAATAATAAACTACACTTGTAGCTACATTTTGTAAGCGTCTGCACAGACATAATAATATTAAGTATATGGGCTTCGCTACATTAAACTTCATAATATGATTATTGCTTGTGCTGACAATAATTGCTGTAGCCAAGTGTAAATGTCTAAAAGAGAATTCATGTTTCCTACGTATTATTAAAAGTTTCAGGCTTCGATATTTCTGTTTCCTACTCGAAGACTTTCCGCAATATCATTACACACTTAAGTTTAGATTCCGTTTCCCTGTAGGGATTGCTATTTCAAAGTCAAATTCATTTTTGTCGTGAATGGTGAACGTGATCGGCTGTTTAAAATAATAAATTACCTACTCTACCTACTCAGCGTTCTTTTTAAATCTCCCATTCCCATTTGATTCACTGTACTGACTGGGCTCGCTTAATTTCGTTACTCTCTCAGTTGGCATAAAATCCTTCAAATTAGATGCGTAAATCATTATCATTCGTATTCAGATGTACACTCACTTTCCTCCTCTAAGGATACATAGCAAACATATCATTACATATTTACACTTTTTGTGAATAATGAGACATGTTTTAAGTAGGGACACAGCTTTTGTGCGCTTTGACAACACATTTAATATGTTGCTCTAATAACTCTTAGTTTTCCTTGTATTCCACTATTTCTTGGCGTTAGCCAAAACATTTTTAGATTTTACTTTGCTAGATTCTAAAATGATTTATGAATGTTGAAATGCTTGTTGAATGAGACTTGGGCTGATTACATTTATACGCAGACAGAATTGTTTGCATTCGTAAAGTGATATCTTGAGGACTTTTACATCGAAAGATCTGAGTATTAAATGTTCAGCACTATCTGTCAAAATGCGATTAGGTTGTGGTTAGGCACTTAATGATAATCTTTTGAACCATAATCTAGTGTTAAAAATAGCTACCGTCTTATCATGGCAAGGTATGCTTTTATACATCGAAACAATGTGATTCCTTAAATATTTTAAATATGCAACGAAATACGAAATTACTAAATAAATGGTACCTATATACGTTTTGGCAATATTATAGCCAGTTTATATCATATTATGAATAGATGTACATGTCTGTGTGTAGCTAATGAGAAGGAATGTGAGCAGTCAGTGAGTCGTTTAGGGATAACAAATTACAGTGTTGTGTAAATTCTACTCTATGCAAGAGGTAAATGATACATCATAATCACTATTAAGATTAGAGTATGCGCTACTTCTGATAGCCATACCCACATACTAAAACAATATTTCACCAGCAAAACAAATGGCCATAAAAAGGTTGACAAATAAAAGTTTCCGTAGAATATTTTTGTGTTTGTATTGTACTAGCCACTTGCAACTGGATTCCAAATGAAGTGGTGAAGTAATAAAAATAAGATTTTAAAAATGTCATATTTTAAAAAACTGCTATTCTTTTACCTGCTGGTAGATAAAAGTGTTTTGTTTTGTTCCCCACTGCTCTTTAAACAATCATCATAAAGTCTACAGTTTCTAGAAACTCGACATCATTTTTAGGTCATGGCCTACTATTATAATCTATATTTCTTGGTCATGGCAGTAATCTTAATTGCTGTGAAATATCCCGTAATCAATATTCAATTTTACACAGAATGTAAAATACCCTCATGTTATGTCATTGGCAAACAAACCAATTCATTATTCTGACTAAAAGTCTAGACAGCTAAGAAACATTAGTATTTGCTTGGTTTATCTTTTCATCTTGTTATTATTAGTACTGTTATCTTGCAAGTATTTCCACATTTATAAATAGCCATGTTTATCTTTAAACAATGTACAAACAGATCTAGTTACATTGTAAGCTATTTGCTACCAAAACGGCACCGTCCCCTGTTTACATATTGTGTACAAGGCAGTAACAGATTTACCTCTCAGTAGCAACTCTGTGGACATAAGTCCAAAGATATTTATGTGATGCGTCAACTCATGTTTTAGTGTCCTAGGATAACAAACGAGCTTGTTACAATACAAAGATAATTATTGGTATTAGTAACATTATACGTAATTATCGTTATCTGCTGCTGTATCTGTGTAACCTAAGAATAAGAATGACATGTGGTACACATACACAGATAATAATTTATTCTTAAATCCCTTTTCTATGATAATTACGTGGGGGTGTGTACTGTTTGCTTATCCTTATCAAATATACATTTACGCATTTTTGTAGTTCACTGAAGCCATAAACACAAAACTCACACGCACATTCACCAATGTAACGCAAAATACAATAAGCAGTATTAACGTTATATGAATACCTGTAAAAATGAAAACACAAACGAATCCAAAAATTCCATCTGCAATCTGTATTAGTTTGTACAATTTTCATATAAATAGTTGTGCATGATTGCAAGTAGGTTTGCATAAAAATGCCTAGCTTTCTTCTTACAAACGCAGATACTTGTGTGACTGTGTGACCACTATTTTGCATAGAGGATTTTGTTCTATAGGTCTTGTTCTGCTAGGTATTTGTAACAGATAGTCGCATAGAACTGTACCAAGTGCAGCCTTAGCCTGTTGTGAAATAAATGCTACAGTCACGTAACTTATCTGCAACTCAATGTTGGTACGAAGTACATGCTAAGCAATTATTCACAGAGCGTAGTAATTATCAGCAGCAGACAAGGGAAAAGAATAAAATTCACACATAAAATGAAAACGAATGTAAATATTGGTCTGTGTACGCACTAGATGTTATTGGTCATGATATATTATGGTCAAGTTAATTAAAACCAAAGTTAACCTGACTACAGTATTGAGTATTTAGTTTACTTTAATGTGCCTAATGGCCTTAGAATGCAATAATAATAATAGAACACCTAATTGTTGATGTTCCACTTTTATTTTCACTTTCATTCATGATATGATTATTTAACTTTAATGACGTAGCGGAGGAAGTTTCTTTGCTTCTTAAACACGGATCATGTGAGCTTATCAGTCAATGTGCAGTTTGAGAATAAAATTATTTAATTAATATGGGAACTGAAAACAGGTCTCCTAGCATGTATTGCTATTATCATAAAAGTAACAATACTCAAATGGTTGAATTGGCCTTAAACACTTTAGCTTTCCTGTGCACAAATTAAAAATGTCCTATAAATATATCCAATGTTATCTGTATGCTGTACAACATTGGAATACCTCATAGTCCATAGATAATAATGAAGTTAATTAAACTTTGACTATGCCATATTTGCATGATGATAATGGTACATTTATTAAATACGGTGAAAAAAACTTATTCAACAGTTGAACCTAAATATATAATAATACTTTAAACACGACAAGTATTGTGATTTTCTTGGGCTATGTAGATTCTATCTGCTGTCCGTGTCGTGTCGATGGGCAAAAGTAAATCAGATTTTCTGGTCTTTCCTTTTCATTGCTCTACTTATGAAATAAGTGAATAAAATAAAAGATTTACCGCACTCGTTAATTATTCACTACAATGGAATACAATTAAAACTTAATTGTGTTATGTGCATAGGTGGAAGAAATTAATCGACAGATGGTCATAAATTCAATGCTATGTACACGCAATGAACAAAGCAGCACCATTAGCTTACATTCCGCAATGCTTTGCATCCAGATCAATTTGTCTGGGAAGTGAAGGTATCCCTATAGTTGTGTGCACACCATTTTGAAGTGAGGTTGAGTTATACAATAATTCAGCAAACCAAAACCAGAGCAGCTAACAATACACCAAATTGAACCTTTCCCTCTTGCAACGAAATTGAAACTGACTACGAAATGAAAGGTTATTAGCGATAAGTGGCCAATCGTGGTCCTATAATCGAAAGTTCCAGAGAGAGCTTATAGCACTCACTAACACCAACCCCGTCTCAACTTGATGAATTAAACTCTGTAGATACAGTCACATAATTTTTAAAATGGGTATAGCAGTTTTCATATGGCTAAAATAATTAAATATAGCAATACTGTTGTTCTCTTCACCAGAGCAAAAGAGCAGAGATCAAACAAACGTTGGATCCAGTCACAGAGTATCACCCCACACAATGTGTTGTTAACAACTTTAGCATATTTTTATAATAGCTATTAGCTACTAGAACGCACATTGCATTAACATGATGTAATCGCGGAGACGGAGACCAATGAGACCATTATATGAAGCCAAGTCAGCGTTCATTGTTCATAGATATGATTAACAGCAATAAGAATTCATTCTCTATAAAATTGCGTTTGCTCGGCGGACTTATTGCTTACTTTTCGTCGATTGCAAAAAACCAAAGCACAAAAGAACAAACGCTGAACTTAGGATTTAGGAAACATCCTATGACTATCCTTCTGGCACTGCGTATGTATACTTAGTGCAATATGTACATCTATAATACGATATAATTTTATCATTAACAAGGGTCAACAATACAGATAAAGATAACTGTGATATGTAACGTACCAATAATATCAATATCAATGCACTAAATCGTAATTAATTACTTAGATTCAATGAAAAATTATTAAAACGAATAGTAGCATTTTGGGCTTATCCAACTTGAAAAATTCTATACCTATGCCAATGTATGGTATGTTTTTAGGAGGAAAAGCTAAAGCGTGTACTAATGTACATACCCATTAATTAAGAGGTACCTTAATATCAAACAATTAATAATGCTTTTTTATGACAATAGTGATAGATAGTCAGTGATTCTGATCGTCAAAATTTATTTTCAGATATCATTAAGTTCAATTCAACTTTTTTAATCATTGAAATATTTAACCCTAAGTCAGTTTTAACCCCGTGGGGCAACATTTCGTGAACTGAAACCCTTTCTACTGATGGTACCCACTCAAACCATGTTTCATTACTATTCATGCATAATTCTATGGATTCAATGTCAGCTAGGCCAATCCATTTAGGCCAAAGTGGAAAATCAATTTAGGCCAAAAACCAAAACAGGCCTATCCACTTAAGCCAAAAAAAGCGGACACATAATTCACAAGTTAATTGTCACAGAAATTAGTCATATTATATTGTTAATGATTAAAAATGCTAAGTAATTATGCAGAAATGAAATGAAATTGTCATATTACATACAAATTACTATTTTTACCCGTGGTCTATGTCTCCGCTGCTTTGGCCTAAGTGGATTGGCCTATTTTGGTTTTTGGCCTAAATTGATTTTTCACTTTGGCCTAAATGGATTGGCATAGCTGACCGATTACCAATTCTATGTAGATCGTTTGTACATGTAAACCCTTTAACTAGGTAGCATCAACTTAAAGAGTCCTTTAATATAATATGGATTTTAGTCTTCCCTGTCCTTTCATTCCTATAGTCTTCTTTTGTTTACCTCTAAAATGTTCACACGACAGTTCTATCGATATACTACAGTCAATCGTGTCAGAAAAGGATTTGCTTTGCTTACATAACAACCTACGTGGAGATACGAAACGAATCACAAATTGCAAGGCTAGAACAGGCAGGATCAAATCGTGTTATTTATAGGTTATTGGCGAATGTCTAGCTTTTTCCGACACGCATTCCTCGATTTCGTTTTCAATTAAGCACTTCACCTTGTTCACCACAAAGTGAGCGATGGATGTACTGAAATATCTTTTGTCTTACAGTACAATCCGCATCTATGCATGAGGAAATTGCTATTTGAATTATTAGCATTTGCTGACATTTGAGTGAACATAATTATTTACGAATTTACATAATGTTATCTATGAAATTGTCTGCGAGTGCATTGCAATTTGCAGTTGTATGTAAATGAATTGTTTTCTGTTCAGCTTGGCTAAGTTGGTTTTTCTTTAACTGCTTATTGTTAATTAAAAGTAAAATAAAATTACAATATGCAACAATATAAAAGTCATGTCCTGTTTCTTCGTTTCTTGTAAACAAAATTAGCCCAACCAGAATAAAGCGATCTGCTCTTTATTACAAATGAATGTTTCTATTGTACTGTACAGGAGATATCTACATACATTGCTCATTTCATGTAGGTACGTTTATTACTACATATTGCATGTGAGATATAATTCACTGCATTGCAATATTACCAGGTGTAATCAGCAGATCATATCAAATGGCTAAGACAAGAGCAAAAGAAAACAATGTAATCCAATTTAAACCTCAAATTATGCATGGGAATTAGGGATTCTGTCAAGTGTGAAATATATGATCTTGATTTTTTACTTATTTCCACTCAAAAGACGCTGTATCCAAAAAGCTGAACAACCTAGGCACATGCACATAACTATTTACTTCTACAATCTATTTTTATCAGTTTAGTTCGTATAATAATGTCATTCATGTCAGTTATGTAGTAAATCGTAAAATACGTGCAGTACGCGGCAAGTGCAAGATGTAAAAGTGTATTTATTGTTTGGTGTAGTGTGTGGAAGACAAGACAAGGTACACACACCACATGGAGCTATTTTGCACTAGCATACACAACAACACACCTTCCTTTCCTACCAAGTCCCAGTCACTCCATTGTTGAAGTTGATTGTTGCACTGAATGTGCGTAGGTACGTAGAGATAAGTTACTATTATGCTCCCTATTTAGCATACCTAGATCATGAATACAATGCTATACACACGACGACTGTAGTCAGTGCGTACTTGTACTTGTCTCCTATTATTTACCCATAACTTGCAAAAAATTATTTACTAATTTCGGCTATTATTGACTGAATGGATCGAGTGACACATTCACCTAAAACGTACAAATGCCTACAAGATATATAACACATGTAAATGGTAACACGAGACATGGCATAGGCTATACTTTGCTATTATAAATCCATGATCGTGAAACGTGGAAATATCTGGTTTTTAAGAATGACTTGGTAATTGACTCACTAGAAAATAGTACAACGTTTTTATGGACTTGAATTGACTTTTGTGCATTTCAAGTTGATTCGGGCCCACATAAGGTAGATAAGTATTATGTACTATTTGTATGCTTTGCTGAATTATTGCATCGGATATCTGTTACAGATATCGAAATAGCAATACTGTATGCACACACCTGTTATGTGTACGTGGAGGTATCTATGTCTATTGTATATGGTATGTGCACTTTTAATGGTATTATACTGATATTAATTCCGTTCTGATTGAGTGAGGTTAGCGTGGAGAGGAGTGTCGATCACTGTGCGCTTTTCATTGGCTCTTTTACCTTAACACTTTAACTTATCCTTTGCTTTATCTCATTCTTTTAGTAGCATAAGCCTTTTTTAGAGTAATTCCCTCTGAGATACATTAGGTCACTTCACATTAGTATGCACAGTCAATATTGTGTGTATGTATTATGGATATGGTCTGTGTTATACAATGATTCCGCCTAAGTACCTACCTGTGCTAAGATTGCCAACGAAGGTGAATTCAGCGTGAGAATTATTAGGGCAATGCGATTGTGATATTGTGAATCTATTGAATGGTATTGTTTACGTCCAGTCCTGTGTTTAGTCGAATGTGGCCAATCACTATATAAAGCCCATGTTCGTCTTCCAGAAACCAATCAGTCTCACTTGCTCATTTGCAACTAAACTTCTCTCATCAACTCACCACAAACACTTCGCCAAATCTTCAAAATGGCCAAAATCGTCGTAAGTTCCTTTTCTACTGATAAAATTTTGAGAAATTTCATACAAATGAATATTTAATACTCCTTGGTTTTCTTTTGAAGGCTCTCATCGTCCTCGCCCTCGTCGCCGTTGCTTTTGCCAAGACCGAAGAAAAGAAGGACTTGGATACTGCTGCTGGAGCCTACTACGGCGGTCTCGGTGAGCATTCTCACAAATTCTGCTTACAAATACATTCTAAATGATTTTCAATTGGAAAATTGCTCGTAGATCATAAGATATAAATACTCATACTACATGGACATAATTTTCATGAATACAATCCTAAAACCTTTTCATATCTGTTAACAGGATACGGAGGTCTTGGATATGGTGGTCTCGGATACGGTTTGGGAGGATACGGTCTCGGAGGATACGGAGGTAACTAATTCGGAGTTCAAAGAATAACTATTTTAATACTTTTCTGAATTCTTATTTAAATCCCTTTTTGAGATTACATAATCATAAAAGAGATCTCATCGAAGGTTCCATAAACTTCAGAAAATAAATTTCTTTTATGATGATTATTAATGTATAACTATTTTTATATCTTTTATAGGATACGGTCTTGGATATGGAGGATACGGACTCGGTAATTTTTTGACAAATTTTATACAAATCACAACTAAAATTACATATTACAAACATTGAGGATTGTTCTATTACTCCTTTACTAAACGTTGAAATTAATTTTATTCAGGATACGGTGGATTCCGTGGCTTGGGATATGGCGGTTATGGAGCTTTCTACGGTTAAATATTTCTCCAGTTGGGAATTCATTTGCCATTCGACGCTCTTAAAGATAGCCAACAGTTATTTTTCTAAAAACGTAAACAATGCAAATTCGATTTAAAATTATAAAATGTTTTATACTGTATTTATGTACTAACCAAAACAATTTGCCATTCCCCAACTAATTCAGTACCCCTGTTTAATTTGATTGACCCCGAATTGGCTAATAAATAATATAACAATGGTTAAGTTAACAACTAATCCTACAATACTGCTCAGTTCAGTCATGTAAATGTCACTCACTCATTCAGTATACGCACCCAGGCACCGCATAGTACTGCTTGCATATATTATTATGCATATCTTAAAACACACTTCATATTCATACTTCGCATATATACATCATTTACTTAAATTCATTATATTTTACGAGAATTCAACGATGATAGCAAGATAACATCATTCTAACTAACAGGTTCCATATTATTGAATGAGTATATTTCGCAAGATCCATGATAATAATCTACTACTATCATCGTTTATTCAACTGACCTATATCAGCAAACAACACATAGACTAATCAATATAATGCTGCCCAGATCCTTTATTGTAAGAGTGGGATGAAATTAAATGATAAATTATTAAATCATAGAATTACGAGATAAGAATATACTGGATTAATAAATGGACAATCCCATTTTATAAATGAATTGGATTGTCCTATTAGACAATAAGCGAGAGAATCTATATAAGACAATGATGTAAGATGACGATATTTGCGATTGACATTTATAAAACAGATATTTGGAATTGGAGATCTAATAAACCACATTTGTCCTTCCAATCATTTCAGTTCTCCAAATTCTCCATTCGTTTCCAAATCCAGTTTGTAAAATATAGTATCATGAATACCAAAGTTCCAAATCTAGAAGGCCACTATATATTATCTCGATAGTTATTATAGCGTCATCATGATGTTTAGTTGAATGTATTTAATATGTCGGGTAACACCTAATACTAGTAGCGGGGTCAGGAGGTCGGAAATCTTGTCAGAGGGTGTAGTTGGGGTCTTGGTATTAAATCATTGACAAAACATGCAAATAGAACACAAGATTGTTTCACGAAGTCACGAAGATTTTTATAGAACGATAGAACCTTTACTTGATTTGATTTATGATGGAACTAAATACTGAGCCCGACTCTGACTATGACTATCGCAGCGGTTTTGCTCAACGACATTTTGGTTGCTGAGCTGAATCTCAGAGGCTGACTGTGCTGTGCATGGTAGGTCAACTCTTCAGCGGCTGTTTGCGGCACAATTTTAGAGGAACTGGAATAATTATAAATACTGTAAAAAGTTTGGAGTTCACTAAGTTTGTTTAAGTACATCAGGTTACATAGATTTTTTAATTATTCCGAAAATGTTAACAGAAGTTGAATATATATCAGCCGGGTGTAATTGCATCTATAATTGTCTGGAATTAGCACCTGATTTCATTTTATTTGGGGCTAACCATTCTTTAGCTGTTTATGATTTACAGGTGAACAAAACTTAGAAATACTAACTTCTTATTAAACTACATGATTTACTACATTATTTATGATGTATTTAACGGATACAAAGCGTTATGCAAATGAGCGTTCTAAAGATTAGCTTTTTTACTTTCAGGAAGAAAGAGTTATTCATACACTCGTTGCTCATCATGGACGAATTAACTGCGTCAGATTCGTCAAAAATACGTAAATAAAATACATAAAACTCTCACATTTTTGGTCACATACTTCCTTGTCTTTTTAATTACGAATTTGGTGACTTACTGGTTCATGTAAAATGTAAACTGATGTAATGCATTTTTCCAAATATAGAAAAGACAATCATCGCTGGGTAGTTACCAGTGGATTTAATGGGGCAATCACCCTATGGAGAGCATCCGGGGAACTGGGGAAAGAAAATTTGTCTAATTTCCTCTTTGAGACCAAAGTTTATTGTTGTATTTCCGAAAGTTCTATCAACGTTTGCGATGGTATTCAGGTCAATGAGGAACACATCTTAGTTGGAACAGTAAACTCGTTAGGAGAAGTTCTGATTTACGATATTGACTTGCAAGGTATGCTACCTCATTTGTTTTAATTTGAAGTTAATTTTGTTGCCACTTTCATTGACGATTTTTTAAATTCCAGTCGGCAAAATGGAACTGTTTCAACAAATTGATATCAAAAAGTCCGTCGCCCTTGATTTTGTATTTTACCAATTTGACGAAAATGATCCAAGTAGTATAGTATTCGCTCTAGGAATGGACACAGGCTCAGTAACTATTTACAGCAGAACCTTAGAAACTTCGACTTTGGAGCATGAAAAGACATTTTCTTCCGTGTGTACCTTAAACAAGCATGAAGATTGGGTCCGGTGTATTACATTTGTCGCTTTAGGTAAGTAGGCGTGATAAAAAATTAACAGAACAACGGTCACAATTAATTTATTATTGCTTTTGTATGATTGTATGGTAAAATGTAATTTTTTAAACAGAAAATGGGGATGTTTTGATGGCATCTGGAGGAGAAGACTCCTTCATTGCTGTCTGGAGATTTACGAAAAACAAAGCAGAGGTGGATGACGAATTTGAGTTTCAAATTTACAAATTTCAGGAATACCGAATTGTATTTGATTCAATCATCATGGGGCATGAAGGATGGATAAATTCTTTACATTGGAATTCGAAAGGTTAAAAAATTCAAAATATTTAATTGACTGCGAATGAATGTTGTGTTCGCTTTCTAAACATAGGTATTTTGTTTCTAGTATTTATCGTGACTTTAATTCAGTGACATGGCAGACATGACATGGTGTTTGCTTGGGTTGGAATATTTCTATTAAAAATATAATTCTTTTATAGGGGAGTTACTTTCTTGTTCCAGCGATCAATCAACAGTTATTTGGCAAAACCTCGGAGATGTTTGGACAGAAAAGTCACGCTTTGGTGTTATGGGAGGTCAACTTCCTGGAGGGTTCGGGGCCAAATTTATTAATAATTTAACTGTTTCGTGGGGCTTTCAAGGAGCTATTCAAATTTGGACCAAATCGGATGTATGTACTGTTCCATTATAAAACTTTTACTTACCACTCATAACTTTATAACGTGGATCTTGGAAGTTGAAATTTAATTTGCCAATAAAAATAAAGGATGATGAGTGGAATGTCCAACCAAGTGTTACCGGACATTTTGATGCAGTCGCAGACTTGGATTATCATCCAAACGGCTACTATGTAATGTCGACAAGTGATGATCAAACAACCCGAATTCACGCTCCATGGGGCCCTAGTCGTTGGCATGAAATTGCTCGGCCCCAAATTCATGGCCATGATTTGTATGCAGTAAAGAGCATCGGTAATTTGATAGTTTCTGGCGCCGAAGAAAAAATATTGCGAGCTTTTCAACCCACAGAAATTTTCATTCGTAATTTGGAAGTTATCAGTGAAATTTCGGTTGATTTCGATGAAAGTACGTGGATTAAGTATTTTTTATTTTTAATCCTCTTTCAGAAATATTAATTTGTCGATAATTGTTTTAGTTGCTCCCTCAGCATTTTTACCTGTTTTGGGTCTATCTAATCAGTCGGAGGCTGTTCCAGACTCTTCCGTTTTAGCTGACACTTCCATAGAAGTGAGATTAGATGAAGATTTTATTCGAGCACAGACACTTTGGGCTGAAGTATCAAAATTGTATGGCCATGTGTACGAAATTTCATGCATTGCTACGTCCCCTGTAGACAAATTAATTGCTAGTGGATCACAGGCTAGCAAACCCCAGTTCGCTGCAATAATTCTATGGTGAGGTGGCACTAAAATTCAGTAAAATATACAATACACAATATATAATGTCCCATCATTCATAACTTTCTCTCCCATATTAAGATTTCGCCAACTTTCACCACATGAAAATCATGTGTTGATAGTTCGGGGTAAGTTTCATTGTTCTTGAGTCAATTAAAATAGAAAAAGAGAAAGTAGGGTGCATGAATTGAATATGAACTGAAACTATTTCTTGAAATTGGGTTCATGTAATTGTGTACGTATTTGACATTTTTTCTGCATGTAATCGAAATTATTGAAGAAGGTGATTCATTTTGTAAATTATTTAGGTGTGCCGAAAAGTGGAAAAATTTGGGGGAGTTTCCTTTCCATAAACTAAACGTAACAGACATGGAATTCAGCCCTGATGGAGGAAAACTTCTTTCTGTGTCCAGAGATAGAGTGTGGGCAGTTTGGAGCATAATTCGCTCTGTTGATGACTCTTCGCCAAGATTTTCAATGCAAATTTTAGATTCGGGGAATTTCCACACAAGAGCTTTGTGGGTTGGAACATGGGCTCCAAGTGGAAACTATTTTGTAACTGGGGCTCGAGACAAAAAACTAGCTTTTTGGAAACCTAATAAAGACAACGAGTAAGTCTGTTGAACTTTTAACAAAAAAAAATTCTGCGATAGTTTAATTTAATGTGCCAAAATCCAAAATGCAATATATTTTTCAGAAAATATGAAATGGACATCGTAGAAAGTTTTGAAACATCGGTGTCTGCAATAACCGTTAATCAAGATGGAATCGTAGCTGTAGGATTAGAGTCTGGGCAAATATTTTTGTATCAGTACAAGTTAGAATTGCCCGGAAAAGATGGAAAACTTAAACTATTACAAAAATTAGATAACAGGTTAGTTTAAATTATACGCCGTGATTTCTTAAATGAATTTATTTTTATGTAAGAGCTAGTATTAATAATAAGGTTTTCTGTTTGTTCTATAGTGTTGCTCATCATGATGCTGTGAAACGTTTGAAATTTAATCCAGCTGAAAAATACCAATTTGCATCTGGAGGAGCGGACCATATTCTCAAAATTTTCAACATAACACCTCCACCTTAGTTAGACATATTCATAATTCATAGTTTACTTAAAACGATTAAAGGTGCTGTGCTACTGCTGATAATATTTATAAATAACTACCACCTATCAAATTTTTGTAAAAGATATGCCTAAGCCAATGTGTTAATTATTTTAAATCAATGTAATGTGTGGTTTTTGAAACGAAATATTACTTAAGGTGAGTTTGCTATTTCAACGAATAAAAACAGTTTGTACTCATTTTTATTCAAACTGTCTTAGCCTTACAGGTTCAAAAATAGTTTATTTTATAATCTGGAAAAATGTGGTTCTAAAAAGCTCTTTGGCTCTTGCTTATAAACGATAGTTAGTTGGGATTGTGAGAGTTTGCGGTCGGAAGTATAACAATTTGACTAGACCCAGGATGAGACGCTGGCAAGATTTGCACCTTTACAGGAATTTCACAATTAGAGCTAGCTGATGCCGGCACACAAACAATTTCTGCGCGTTTTTCTTGGCCTTTTCTCGGCCTACCCCTTTTAGGCTTAGAGGTGATTGGGCGCTCCGCTATTATGGGTGCAGCAGTGGCAACAAATGGTGTACCGGCGGTGGAATGAGTGGACAACGATGTTGAAATTGTTGTTGGGTTCATGATAATGTTAGTATTTTGTTTCAATATGTGGGGTTGTTGCGACTTGGTTTCAGCTTTTGTGACATCACAGTTTGCATGACGAGCTAGATGTTCCCGCAGAATTTGATTTTCAGTTCGAAGTCTTTGAATTTCTACACGGGACCTTGTCAACGTTAACGAAAGTATGTCATTTTTGGATTCCAAATCTGATACCCATTGCTTCCTCCGTTCTCTAGATCGTGACGCAGAAGCACGATTTCTTTCTAATAATTCTGCTTTTCGTTCATTCAATTCCAGATCACATTGACTTTTATCTAAAGGAGTTTCCACTTGAATAGTCGACGATTTCACAGATATATTTGAATTGGACGAGCTTGTACTTACCCCGGCGGAAGGTTCTGCATCGGAAATATCGCATTGTGGGGTCAAAGTTAACCGAAGCTTTGATTTACTTCTGGATTTCACCGATGTGAAGCTACCTAGGTGGGAATTGCTTGCTTCCTTCGCTTTTAAATCGGAGGAGGTAGAAAAACTTATTTCTCTGTTGGCGGAGCAGGATTCACCTTGGAATTCCATATCTCCAATAAAAACCGGGGGTGATTGTATTGGAGTAGTAGTGGAGATGCCCGGATTTTGTACTTGTGGGCCGGAAGATTGACTAATACTGATGTTGCTGGTTGCGTTGTTGGGTATGGCATTTTCCCCACAGGCAGAGCCAGAACTGTTGGATACTTTGGTTGATGAGATAATAACTTGCGGTGTAGAAAGTGACAGAGGGGTAGAGTTTGAAATGGAAGTAATGATGCTGGTGGAGTTTGTCGCCGATGAAATGGTCGGGTAGCCAATGACCTGAGGTGTATTCAAAGTGTCCTGGTCAGCCGACCGTTTCATAGACAAAGCAGGAATCGTTGTTGCTGGAGTAGACGTCGCAGTGGTGACAGAAAAATGGAATTCAAAATTCTCAGTCGATGGTGTAGCACTAGTAGCCTTAGAAAATTGCTCATCAAACGGATTGACATTTTGGAGATCTTGAAAAAGCCCTACTTCTTCACAGTTACGAAAAAATCTGGTTGGTGATGGTGTTTCCTCGACGTAACTCTCCAGAGCTTGTGCTGTTAGACTCCCCCCAGATTTGCTCAAGTTTAATGACATTTCGTGTCGACGTTTGTGAACTTGAAGGTGATCTTCGTTAGTAAAACGCTGTTAAAATAACAAATATTATGAAAGTTAATAATAATTGATTGCATATTGCAAATCACATGATCATGAGAAAAATGGACATTCCCCCGATACATAGCATATTAATATTAAAAACGCATTCTTACTGAAGTGCACACTGGACACTTAAACGGCTTTTGGACTTCCATTTTTGTAAACTTTAAATTACTATACTACACGACACAACCACAACTCAAAGGTTCTATCCCTCCCTATTCCCTATGAGTATATTTATATATAGCGAGAATTTCTTTAGTTCGATTTAATGGTGATATATATTGAATATACTTTATATGGATAACAGTTTAACTGACAATTTGGAGTGGGAGTGTAAAAGACTTTATTATTTATAAATTATTTTGTCATAATTATTACAACCTATTAAAACCCTATAGATGTTGATGATGGAAGATAAAGGAAGAAAAGTAATCAGTAAGTAATTACTAGTGACTTGTTACGACCAATGCAATGAGTGTCGAGAGGAATCAAGTCACCAATGAAGTGTGTCACGAAATCAATGAATATAAGTAGTAATGATGATGACTGCTGTGCTGAGTGTGCAATGTAATGGACCAGCCAGCCAGAGTGTCAGTCATAATAATGTCATGTCAAAGTGTCTAGGGTCTGACTCGCTCCCTCCCCTGCCCTTACCCAATTTCCTCATTTGCCCCCCACAAAATTATTTAGCATAGTTAGTACAACTTAGTATATACAATAATCAATAGGGAGATTGTCACCAAGATGGTCTAAAATTTATGATAAGTTTTCGTGTGGGAATCCTAATAATCCTAAACCAAAACCACATTACACCGTAAAAAAATCATCAAAATTGCAAGTTTACAAATCCACACTCATTCTGCAATCCTCACTTTAGGTTTTGCGCTCCCTGTGCACCGCGAAATTCATCGAGAAGGTTTGCTGTGACGTTCCTTCTTAGATCATAGATAGAATTTGGAACTTGAGCGGTACCTGATCTGATCAGTGATCATTGTCAATGCGATTGTTGTGACGTTGTGAATGATCCTTCTCTTTTTGTCATTTCAGTCTTCATAATAGTGTAATCGGCGTCACCGTCAACTCGTCCCACCACTCAGCCGTTTCTATTAGGATTCATCAGGGTAGGATTTCAAACAAAAAAGATTTCGGTAAGACGATTAATATTATTCTTGCCGCTCCACTAGTCTAGTCCTATCTCTCATTCACTATCTACTACTGTAATTTGAGGTGAAAATGAAAACTGCTATACACATTTTTTTGTCGTTTATCATTTATTTGTCTCCATTTTGAATTACAAAGTTATTTAATTGAATTATAATGCGTTTTTAGTTAATAATACGCTTAAATGAACATGGTATACATGGTTGGAATGGCAAACGCATTGGCTAGAATCGCAATTTGGCACATTAATCATATCAAAAATGTACCAAATTGCGATTCGAGCCATTGCGTTTGCCATTCTAACCATGTATTACATTATGATAATCAGATAAGAACTCTAGATGATACATCAAAAATGGCAAAAAGGAATTGCCTGTATTTTGATAGTCACCTGAGATTTCCAAATCGAAGGCACGAGTACCTTAACGGGATATTGAAGGCGGAACCAGATTAGGTTAGGAGGAGGGAGGGACAAACAGTTTGTGAATAGTTGGGATGGGAAAGGAGATACGGAAATAGTAGACAATAGAAGAAGGAATTGTTGGTTGAGGGCATTCAAAATCCAGGTCCAGAACAATAATGTTGCCTCCGAAAAAATATTCTTTTTTGAAACGGAACACCGGACGGGACCAGGCTGGGCCAGCACCAGCCTGGACGGGACTATTATAATTTAAGACTAGGACTTGTAAACAAATATTAAATTGATATTTTCTGTCTTTAATCTAAGCATTTTTTGTAATAATTGTTTAGTAAAATGGCATCGTGGAACCCACCAGTGGACTCAGATGAAGAATTTGAACAAGAAGAATTTAAAAGAAGTTCTGGGAAAACGGCACTGGTTGTGATAATTTCTACCACTCCAGATATGTTCCAGCCTTTGGATTGGGAAATGGAAGACGAAAATAAAGTAGTAACTCCGTACAAAATGGCAATTAAGGTAAGTCAATTAGTCAGGTATTAAAGGATTTAAAGAAGGTTTCCGGGGTCGGGTATTATTGAGTAAATTACGTTATTATAGCAAAAAATCGTACATTGAACAAAGTATATACTAAAAATCATGAAAAATTTTCTTACCATATTTTGTTATGAAATAATTATTTTTTCTTGGAGTTTTGGTTTTTAGAATTTTTTGATCATAGTTGAAATAGACCTGTCTCGAAATTGGTACAGTGAGAAATCAGCCGACGTCGTCGTATGTTTGCGCATGTGCTCAAGGTGGGATCATGGAGTTTACAAATCGAATTATAATTGTACAACGAGCCATTCCCACCTCAAAGTACTACTACCAGGCCGTCGGCTGATTTCCCACTTTCCTACTGTACCAATTTCGATGAGGCTGGTCTATTGGTGAATCTAAATGTAAACAATAATTTTAGTTTAATTAGAACTCAAATGAAGTTGGCCTATTATTTATTATTATTATTTTATACTTTAATAATTAACAATATGAATGACCTAGTGCTGCCAAAGTTTATGGCGAAACAAAGTATTTTCCAATGCGAAAGACCTCGTCAGTATTCTACTTTGTGGAACAGAGAAGCACAAGAATCCGTCCGATTTTAGTCATTTATACGTGTTGCAAGAGATGTCTGCCGTAAAAGTTAGCATGATTGAAGAGTTGGACGCTATCATATCGTCCAATGACTTAAATGGCTTTGAAGAAAATATTAGCAGTTCACCAGTTTATGATCTTAAGAATACATTTTGGCTGACAAAAACCATTTTCGAAGACGCGTAAGTAAAAAATACTCATTCAGTTAGTATAAGATATGCTTTTATGTTGTTAATTATCATTATTTCGCGTATCATTCTCATATTTTGATTATAGAAAAGCTGATTCATATTTGAAAAAAGTACTATTTTTCACTAATGAGGATTCTCCACATTCATCGAAGCCGAATTTGCAGCAGGACACCATTGAGAAATTCAAAGATTTGGGTCGAATTGATTTCAACATTGTCACATTTAAAGATGACTTTCAGTTCGACCTATTCTACTCAGTAAGTTTTCAAAATAATTTTTTATTCAATTCGTGTTTCACGGTCGTAATTTTTACTGTAGTAAATTTTAAACCTAGCGTATTTTGGAGGAGAGGTCGTCAGTAATTTTTGCAAAGGACGACAGCTTGTTGAAAATGATAAAGATGAAGCAGAGTGTGCGGCGCCCTATTGTAAGAAGCACTTTGGAAATTAGTCCTGGATACAAAATAGGAGTGGGAATATACTCGTTCATACGGTATGTAGAAGTACATTTTAGAAATTCAGCCTGTAGTTACACAAATCCTGACAAAATTTGTGAAAATGATTTAGTAAAAGCGCTCCTCCACGAGCTGTCGATGTGAATAAAGAGAACAATGAGGTTTTAGAAAAGGTGGTTACCAAATCGAGAAAGGTAAAATACATGCATAACATATCTGTTCTATCGACTTCAGTCAGTGGTCTTATCTTGTGTTTTTATCGAATAGGATACCGGAATGCCTGTTTTAAAATGTGAAGAGAGGAAAGTAGTTGCAGTCAAAGGTGTGGAAGCTGTATTTGAAGAAGATGAGTTGAAAAGGCTGAATTATGCTAATGAAGCTGGTATCTCACTTCTGGGATTTATGAACCGAAGTGAATTGGATTTTTTGAGTTTTTACCGTTCGAGTTCCTATTTCCTCTACCCGGATGAGGAGCGCATTAGTGGAAGTCGGGAATTTTTTACTTCATTACTGAAGCGCTGCCATGCCTTAGAGGTTATTTTTTAAAATTGTAGTAATCTCAGACTCAGATAAGTTTTTGTCAAGTGATGTGTGTTGGTTTCTTTCAGAAAATTGCTCTGGTCAAAATGGTTCTAGCACGAGGAAGAAAACTAAAAGTTGGTTGTTTGATTCCATCTTTAGTAAACGACGAATCTTCTAATATTCCATTCCCGCAAGGTTTCCACCTCTATTTACTTCCTTTTTCAGGTAAATATTTTACGGATTAGCGCTTAAATATTATATATTAGCTTTGATGAGTGATCTGCTTTTCTAATACTTTCAATTATAACGGGCCTGCAATTTTTGTACGGATATGCGGATGTCATCTGGGGAGGGCGCCGCCAGGCGGCCCGCGGATATCATCCGAGCAGGGCGCCAGAGCCGGGCGCCCAGTCAAAAAAACGAAAATTTGGGCGCCCCTGCGCCAAAAAACGGGTTTTTTCGATGCGTTTTTTTATTGTGGATTAGATCCGCGAAAATCTGCTTACTTTTAGGGCACCCAAAAAAATTTTTTTGCTTCGCGGATTAGATCCGCCCAAAAGGCGCCCCTGAGCGCCCATCCGGGCGCCAAAAACAGATATTGCAGGCCCGTAATTATATTATTTCTAATATTTATAAATACAATCGTACGTATATGTATAGTACATGGTTCAAATTGTATTATAAAATCCTGTTTTAATTTCATCTTGGTTATTATGTCTAACATTGATGTATTATAAACGTTGTAAATGAACGAAATCAATTCCTTTAGACGAAATACGGAAAGCGGAGTTACCAAAAAATCCAGATTCGCCGGAAACTTTAGTAACAATAATGGACAAAATTGTAAAAAAACTTACCAACAAAAGGTTTGATCTTTCGCAATACCAGAATCCCGCTATTCAGTTTAAGCGTCGTCAGTTGGAAAAATTGGCTATAGAAACTTTGGAGCAAGAAGATTATTTTGATTATACGCGTAATGTTTAATACTGCTACTGGATGATAATGAAAGAAACGTGCCATGTAAATTATTCACTTAACTTTTGCATTTGTTGTCGTAAAGACCCTGATTTCGATTTGATTCGCGACCGTTTGGGAGACTTGCCCGTTGAATTCGAAGGAGAGGTAGGAAAATCAGTTCTAAATCCATCGTTTGCGGAAGCATTTTCTTCAACTGCTGCCAAGAAGCAAAATGTGGAAATCAACATGCTTATGGAGTATAAAAACAAAAGGGTCAGTGTATATTTTGTTTTATAATTCCTAGTCTTCAGTCAGATGTTTTAGAACGTCCAGAGAAGTTGAGCACTTAATTCTCCTCCACCTGATACTGACTCCTCAGTATTGGGTGGGGCCGGTGGGCCTGTCTACCATCTTGTAGAGAATCATTTCGCAGTCTAATGAGATTGATATCGTTAAAATCGATTGGGACTACTGGGCTAAGAAAACCGGTATACGGAGAACTCATCAACAGCACATTCATAAACATGACATTGTTTTTTCGTAAACAAAAATGACATAATCGTAAAATTCCAATATCGGTTTCGTAAACATTTGCGTTAGGTGCCAAAAACATAGACAAACACCTCAGTACCAGTACATGATGAAGTTAAACAGTGTAGGATAAGCCCACTAGCAGTTGACTACAAATAATAATGTTAGTGGAAGTTTACGACACCTTCATTGTAATTTACGATAATGCAAATTAGAGTTTACGAAACATTTAATTTAGTTTACGATTAGGCCAATAATGTCATGTTTACGAATGTGCTGTTGATGAGTTCTCCTAGAACCAAGAAAACCAGTAAAAAAATAAGAATACAGCTTCTCTATTTTGCCTGGCCACAAAAAAAAATATTTTGCAATTTTATTTATGACTTTTTCATTACGGCAACAAATTCAAAGAGAGGTTTCAACAAAAATCAAAATCTGAAATGGCCATTTTCTAATGTTGTAATGACAGGAAAAAGATTGAGCACCTCCTTTGATAAAAATTAGTAGAGAAATTCACATTCCTGAGGGGTACCCGGTTTCCAAATGAATTAGATACCATAAAAAAGAGCGTTAAATTGTGCTGGGACTGTATTCTCGCTGCTAGAGAAATTGAAGCTTTTGTAGTATTACTCCAATTAAAAGAAAGGCAAAATTTTGAAAAATATAGACATTTTGGGGGAAATTGTAGGGGTTGCCTTTGCATGTGTTTTCCCACTCCGTCTTGGCACGTATAGCTCGCCTAGTTGTCAATCAATCTTCAAAATTTAGATTAACTATCCTAGAGGGTCACAAGTTCGAGACTTGTTACATTTTTGACCTGTAAAGGTCACAGTGGCCATTTTCCAAAAAAAAATATTTATTTTACTGGCAGGAGTCGTTTAGGGTTTTTTATTAAAAATAACTAAATGTCTTTTGGAGCAAAACGCAAACTTGTGACCCTCCAGGAGGTTGACAGAATGTCTGTTAAAAAAATTAGTTTTCCAAGTTGAGTTCTTCTTGAATTATCTGTGCTTTCCTAAAAAAATAAAATTTGAATTTGTTTGCACTCCACTCAATGTAAATTGATCGAGTTTGAGCAAGTTCTGGTAGATGCTTCGTGCTGCTACAGTTGGCCCTTAACTGTCCCTCGGGGTTTATGGGGTAAAAATCAAAAAAACAACAATATAACTACAATAACAACAATAAAATGAACATGAAATTTCAAGTTCTGGAGTTCCCTTTCGGGACCAAATTTGTTTGTGTATTCTGTGTACGTAATTGAGATGAGATTATAGTTGGAAGCACACACTGTAATATTAAGACCCTATTGGTGGACAAACTCCAATTT
>JABASH010001297.1:0-27608 GCA_019776445.1 Tomocerus maximus | reverse complement strand
ACTTTAAATTGTGTGGTTATTATCTCACTCAGAGACGCTTACTATCTGTAAATACTCCGGTGAGTATCCCTCGTGGAATTACGATCAAACTTCAGGTAAGTTCTTCGTTTAATCGTATAATTGTCGATGATGCCATTTATATGCCTATTGCAGCATTATGTAAAGAATAGGCACTAGTATGTGCAATCGCAATCGTTTTTCATTATTGCTTATAATGTAAGGTAAAAGTAAGTATAAAATAGATTATGAATCGCATAAAATTAATCTATGGCATGTATAATTAAATTTTAATTTGTATTATTATCGTTCAAAAATTTTTGTAAGAAACCGTACAAAACCAAACATTTCCAAAGGAAAGTACAAAGAAAAGATATTTTTACACTATTTGTAAACGTAATAATAATATTATTGTGATAGAGTAGAAATACTGAAATAAACTAATTTTTGTATTTATTCCACCATTTCATTGTTTCAGTGAGACAAGTCAAATATTATACTGAATCCGGCATCTCTCCACCAGGAACAAGCTGCAAAAAGCAAATCATATACTTAAATATTATTTTTTCAGACATTATTATGCCTGTTATCTATGTACTATACAGTGTGTCATCACAGAGAGTAGACACACTATTTGTCCCTTGCAAATGCACACATAATTTTTTCATCACAAAATTTCACATAATTTTTGCACCACTGCCATTGTCCAATTCCTTCAACATAAAACTTTCACTCCACTTTCGACTTTCACCCTGACCCAGGGTGAAAGTACTCAATTCTTTTTCACTTTGGTGAAAGTTTTATTTTACTTAGGTTTATCATAATGACCATGGTCATGGTTTTATGTGAAAATGGCGTGAAAAAGTGTTTCATGTGATGCTAATCTTTAACTATGTTAGCAGAATGTCACTCGTCCTTTGTTCTTTTACATTTGCGACATATATAAAGTAAAAGTATTTTTCAGTTTTTGTCAAGTTTTGATTGTTCAGAATTCAGATGCTAAAAATTGTTAAATGCGTACTAATACAAAATACAATGTATTTAGTACAGACAGAAGAGAAAAGTTACCATTGTAATGTTATTTCCATTTAGAAGAATTTGTTCTAGTTTAGTGATTCGTCTCCCCTCACTAGTGGACTCATATTCCGTTACATCTTCTAATACCATGTTGACATAATCATCAAATCCCAGTAGTGTTCCAACGAGTTCTTTGTCATTCTTCATAATTATGTGGATTCGGGAACCGATGCATTTATCCACGAGCTCTAGGAATTGCAACAGGAAAGTCATTAAAATCTGCTATTTATTATAACCTAAAGGAGGCAAATCTATAAGGCTAAGTGATAAAGTAGCATTGCATTCTTGTTCTTAAAAAATCATATCCACTAATAATTAATAAAAAAACCGCATACAAACAACAAAGCCAAATCTAATTAAATGTCAAAATGACATAAAATGCACACAAATGAATAAAATTCAAATAATCCGCTCATCCTATCCATTAGGACTACATGAATGCAATTTTTGGAAAGTTCTAATTTACGCAAGAAAATCTTGAAGTAGTAAATGAAAAAATAGAAGGCATCAGATAAAAATGTTGTCAAAAATGTTCATTTCAAAAATGTTCAAAAACGGTTAAAAATAGTAAAAAAAAGATTTACCGAGCGGGAGAAGAGTAGAAGGATTTGTGGTTGTTGAGGCTGCCATCTTTTCCGTCTGAGAGGATTCACTGCGAATGTTTTGGTTTTGGTGACTTTTTTTTCACATGAAAGCCGAGTCCAATATGGCGCGTTTGTCTGTCAATCTTATATACCTAAGTTATGTTTATGTGTGCTGTGCTGTGTAGTTAGTTACTCGGAATTTTGCAAATTAGCCTGTGTGCGAAATCTCAATTAGCGTGGAATATTATAATACTCAATGACTTTGTGTGCATTCTTCTCTGAGGATTGTCTCCGTTTAAATGTAAGTATCTATTTGTTCTGCAAATGAACATTTAAAGTTGTGCTTTTGTTTCGTTTGTGTGTTGCTTTTGTGTAGCTATATACATATACTTATGTATGTATCACCGTCTATATGTTTATGTTTGTTTACCTGTGTTTATTACCTACCTATGTAATCTCTGTGATACATACATACATAATATTTATATTACATAACCGCAATCAAATCAAAGTTTACAGATCAATTGATAATACAGAATACATATTTAAATACAAAGATAACACATCCACATTGACATTTATATAGATAATTTTTATGCCTTATGTATGCATACATTTTTGCCTAGTTTGCTGTTAATTTTCTGTAGTTTCATTGTTCAAGCTTTATTGTGAATAATGTGGAGTGACTGATTGTGAGTGACAAAGAAGTGTTATAATTCTCAATTACAACCGAGCTCAATTAGAAAACGGTCAATCTTTTAATGACACATGTAGAGAAGGGTACAGAATACAGGGAGACTTAAAAAACATGCCTTTCAAGTTTACACCTTATCATATCTTATACGCAGCAGACATTAATTAACACAAAACAACCTACATTAGTTGTTCTAAGCAGTTTAAATAATGTAAATTATTGCTACTCTTTGTTTGTGATGGATATATAAAAATCCTATTGATTTTGTACTATAAATGTGTTTGTTGCGAAAAACATGATTTCTACTCTACTGTCTGATGAATGAACAATATACATTAGAATATAACTAGGTATGTAATTGAGGATAGGGCCGCACCGGTAAACAGCAGAAATATTTATGTCTTGTCTAAGTAAGATGGTTTCATTTTTGCACAAAGCCGAATTCTATTCAAATAAACACCATTTGCCGATTTGACGGATTTGATCAAAATTCAAACTGCAAATTGACTTGAATGCAGTATTTTGCATAGCACAATTAGTTGATTAAAATTCTAGCTTCGGGGCCTGTATTTTGGCAGTAGTGTGCAATATGCGCATAAAAGTCCGGCGATATTGAGCAGTTTTGTGTAAAAGCTACAGTATGTGTTCTACGGTTTATATATACATAAGAATAGTGTGATCATCATTATTAAAATTAACGTAAAATTAACCAGTTTTTGTTAATTCATGTCATTTTATGTTTAAAGTTTGCAAGCTGTTACAAATGAAACAATCATTCCATCCATTAAGTTACTTATCTCCAATACAACACAGAGACATTTTTCGTAAAGCTTAAAGACCGTATTTGTCGAACTGTCAATCAATCAAACAAACTGAAACCGTTTTGTGATTCTTGTTAACGTTTTGCTAATCGCTGACACTATTGAAAGACACGTCTTCCTGCCACTTCTTATTACACATGATATCATTTTACACATTTTGACGATATAAGGATGGCTTTGTTAAAGGGTAAGATTTATTTTCCGTATTGTATGCATCTATACATACGTCTAAGATATATTATACATTAAGTTAATGAATTGTTTCTCGATGTGTATAATGTGCCATTTTATGGGATCGTAAGCTTGTATTTTTTCAAAGGATACATGATCAGGGATATCTAGCATGATAGTATGGTCCTTTTTTCTTACATTACTTGCAGTGTTGCAGTTGTCCCAGTTAGTATATAAAATATGGGTTTGTTACAAACATTGACAAGTTTGTTAGGAGCCATTGAGTCATTCAATGGAGTTGAGCCTATAAGTCGCCTGAGTACGTTACGTGATGTTAGCAGCATAAGGAATGATTCATCTTCCTATAGAATAGCAACTGTAGATGTACATAATCTAACGGTACCTCAAACGTAAACATATTCACTATAAAATATACCATGCTAATGAAAAGGGTGTGTTAATCAGAACTTGACTGCACATATCTGACTAGCAGATCTTAAAAATGCATTGTAAATTGTATGTTTGAAACTAGGGTGGACATACTCAATTCTATTGATTCAGTTTTGTCAGAAGGTCATAAATATATTAAGGTTAAAATCTGTTTGTAGGTTAGTTAATTAGCGCTTAATAAGGTAAAATAAATGTGTTACTGCTGAATTCTATACAGTGAATACTCACCACTATCTATCACGCACGGTTGAGCTTACTATGAGAATACTAGCTACATTTTTAAATTATGTTGTGGTCTGGTCTTGAAAAATGCTTAAATGTTTTCCTTTTTTAACTTGTCTCTTTAATAACCATGTATATTATGTTTCTTATCTTTCCTCAATGAAAAAGTAAGGTAAACTTAAATGCACTAAAACAATACCACTGCAGAATCTCATAATTGCATTTTATTGTTAGACAAACTGGCAATCACAAAAATTATTATTACTTACAACGCAGTAAATCTTTTCGTTTCTTGTATTTACAAACCAGCTCACACGTGGTAGCTACCTATATCAAAGGTAAATAATGGCAATGATTATATATCAGTATTTATGTAACTCCTTAACTCTAACTATTAACAAGTTTGAGTTGGTATTGCTAAATACAATAAGAGGCTAATCATTAATGAAATCAAATTGTGGCCATTTACACTGCAAAAATTATTTGTATTTGTGTTTACATTGCCAAAAATATCAGCAAGTTTTCTTCAGTTTCTAAAAAGTTAACTGTTCAAGTATTTTCAATATTTTGTGCCCTTACACTTTAAAATAGTGAAAAGTTCAGATCCCAAGTTCAGAAAACCTAAAGAGTAAGTATAACGAAAAGTTTAAGTTGAATTCTAAAAGGTGAAATGAAACTCGTACAACACAATCTCGTATAAATCATGTGTAGATATATGTAGAATTTGTATCTTGCAAAATAGTTTTAAAACTTTTTTCTAGTGCATTTTTAATGCTCGTACATTTAGATATCATGATTGTGTTTAGTTAGATGCACATTCTACTACTTATTATTAAATCCTTGGACTACTTAATAAAAATTTTGTCATTATATAAGACATTGTTTTATAAGACAAAGTAATTGCATGCTTACTGTGCTCAATTTTAATGTGAAATTATTTTGTGAAGCATAACTACATATATGCCACATGACACAATTCCCCTTGTCACATTAGACGCAAATACTTAGTTGCCAAAATTGATCTATTGCAAAGCTGACTTTGTGCTATTTGAGATAGATGCCTGAGAGAATGTACTAGACTACTTATTTTAGTGTAGGTATATACGCAGCAAGACAATTGGATCAGTCTGCACTCAGAGTAATAATTTTAGGTGTAATTGTCGGAAAAACATGATGCGATATTCAATCTGAGTGTATAATATTATGTAAGTATGCGTATGGTACTTGGAGGTACAGGCTGTTTTGCTACTTTGTTGCTTATTCGTATTAAGCGCGAGAAAAACATAACCTACCTTTCAGTTTAGGTATCTAAGTATCTACCTTGATACAAAAGTTAACTTTTAAGAAATTGGGGAACTCAAAGTTTGAGTAGTCTCTAGTCTGCCTCAACTTGGTTTGGAGTTAGAGAAGTTACGAAACTGCAGTTTTAAAAGGCTGTTGGCAACATTTAATGTGTGACTGCTTCCTTTCCTACATCATAGGATTTAAATGGTAAATAATGCCAAATTATGACTGACGAGTTTTTCACTCTAGTGATAACCTTAGTCATTAAGACAAACTGACAATGAAGAAAACGCAGGTAATGTAAGTAGCTAATTGTAAGCTGTAGTAGCAGGTATTAAATACATGAGAAATAGATCGAGACAGTTATGTAGTCTTTATCTTAGTTTTGCATTTAGTTGTACGCTCTAGTATAATGCTGCTGTAATACGTGCTTTAATCATGTACTGCGAGTAATATATGTGTATGGATGGATGTACATATGTACTTTTAGTTTTTGCTTGTGCTTTTGCATGAAAAAGCTGAGAATAGTGAACGTTGGGTTGAGCAATTGTATGTAGAGGCAGTGATAATGATAATGATAAATATCGCAAGCCCTTAATCTAAACGAAGGAAACTCTCGCTATTTAAAGCCAACTTACTTTTTAGCACTGGATGTAATAGCAGTTGTGCACGGGACACATCAGACACATGTGTAGTTAAATGTATTGTGCATTAGTTACGGTTACCTCCTGTTACTGATATAATAAGCAAACGAGATCAGGACAGAACATCACGTATAGGATATAAGAATTGCATTTCAAGTGAGCATTTAAAGCTAAGTTGCGATTCAAGTTTCGCCTATCAGTCATCAAACGCGTTCATTTTTCATTAGCCTGAGAACGATCACATCGTCCTGTGGTAGTGCAAGTGGTAGTGTTGGATAACAATGCAATTATATTGTTGTATTATACAAGAACCGGCATGATACAAAATATTAAATTTTTACTCTCATTGTCAATCTGAACACTTCTGTCAGTCCTCTTTTGTATGAACTCTAAGAAAAGAGCTCTTTTGTGTACAAAAAGAACATAAACTTAACTAGATCATAAAACTGCTATGTTTGGAAAGGGAATATACACATGCTCAATATCCCCACTTGCACATTTGTGTTATTATAATGTTATGGTGGTTTCCTTGCTTGCAACAATATTTTATAGGCTTTTCATCATTAATAGTGTCTTGGAGCGCACCTTACATCATTCTTCCCAAACCAGCCGGCTGTAACTAATTCCTGTCAAAAGCATTTATTATGCAACTCTCTGTATGACCAACTCAAATACAGATATACTATGGTTTGACTTGGATTTGGATGTTTTCCCCAAAATCTATTTGTACCATAGCTAACACCAATCACCACGATATACCCATTTGTATCTATATTTAACGACAAGGGCATGTCTAATAACCGTTCCGTCCGTACTATCTTATACCGATTTTCACCTGCTTACCTAACACTGTTCTCAAAACAACAAAGACCACTGTTCTGAGTGGAACATCATAATGCGGTAGTTGGGGTCGAGTTGCAGAGAATCTGTAGCTTCGCCTTTAGGTACAACTTAATTTTCTGCCAAAACACACTTTCCTATTAGGTATGGCATTTCAGGCCTGCAGACATGGAAAAATCAGACATGAGACAGCACAAATGTTTGTATTTAGTCTGAATACATAATGTTAATAAAATATTATAGGAAAACTCAAAAACTTATTAAAAATTATAAAACATAATCCACAGTACTAACTCCATACTATACTTTTCACTGCTATCACATAAGTATTGCGGACCAGAAACTAATAATAATTGTATGTAGCTACAAGTATACTTTTAATAACTTTATTTGTTTCTTAACTAAAAGTTTAGCCTACTCATTGTCAGCATAGAACCAAGAATACATAATAATAAATGAATGGTTGTTTCATAGGGTTCGAAAAAATAGGTAACCGGATTACATTTCGATTGTACTGAAGTAAATTGAGAGACAGTGGAAATGTTCATGTATTCTTCCTACGGAAAGGAATATTATTGTAACTAGAACGCAAAAACAAATTAGTATGAGCAGGAGCTTCTTAAAGTTTGAACAATTTAAATACAGTTGTTTTGCTATAGTAAAAAAGTTTGAGCATGTCAAATTCTCAGTGCTTACCGACTCCGAACTATACAAAGCACACAAAGCTAAAGCCATACTATTTTATTCTTTATCCTAGACAGTGTTGTGTTGTGTGCTCTTATAAAATCGTGACATGGAATACATATAACTCGCAACAGTGTCGTACCTACTGCAAATAATGTAAAATGTAACTAGAGACAAGTTTACAAAGTGCAAACTTAACTTAGTCTGTGTGTACAGACAAAATAATATATTTAACCGTGGATCGAAGTATTTCTTTTGCACCACAATCGTGGATGCGTATTGTATTTGGCATTTGCAATTCAGCGGACCAGAGCAGAGACCAGATATTATGTTTAATGTGGTAAATATAGGAATAAGGAAGTTCAAGTTTGTAGGGAAACCCGCATGTGACTATAAAAGTTCGTGGAACGACGAAAAGTTTTCTAAGTAAAAAAGGATGAGAAAATTCCATTTGTGAAAGAAAGCCACGGAAAGAAATAGACTCTGGTAGAAGAAAACTTTTTTCGAAGAAACTTCATTCCATCTCAATAGATCGGCACTACCCACTACTCAATTCTACCAAAAGAAAACGTGCCTGGTGTCGCAACATATGCTTTGTACTGTCGTCGAGTTGTATACGACTTACTTCTTTTGACTAATTTGAAGTTTGAGGTTTGCATACATGACTACAGCACAATAAGGAATGTAAATACACACTTATAATGTTATTTGTGCACGATATTTTCTATAGTAAGTCTGGTAGCTAAAAATAAAATATTTTTTAAGCACCACATAAAGCATTGCTTTAAGCGTTAGGCCAAAAATAGCACTTTCATTACTAATGCATGTTTAGAGGATTTAGAGGGCTCGTTTACTGATATCGATCTTCTATCGGTGAAATTGACTTAAATTGTCTTACAAGATTTGTACTGGTGATTTGGTATTCTGAAATGGTGGGGAACATTAAGAAACTCCTGGTTTATTGCTCTGTCAATTTAATTTGTGTGTAATTACCGTATTGCAGATAATTCTGTAATGGAGCAATTGCTGTGATAGTAGAAGTAATTAAGATTTAAATAGAAGATCTCTGGAGAAAATGGAGTATTTGTACTTTTGTAGATATCATACAGGCTGTTTGAGTCAGATGGTCGATTTGTATTTGAAGAGCGTTTCTCAAGGGGTAGGTCATCAAGAATTCTGTGTGCATTACGACTTTATCACTTTTCATTCTCTGTACTACGTTAGGTTCATCTCGACTCAATTCTGTCCACAGAGCAAAGGCGTCTACTACTGTACAGACAATATTAAAGACTTTTTATCATAGAAGTAACAGAAGGAGGGACGTCGTTGTAGGCACTTGGATGAAACGAAAGTTTTTCATCTATATTATGATAGATCGGTAGCGTAGTCTTTTTTTCTGGAGGAGTACAGCTAGAAATTCGCTTTTAGGAAAGCTTTGCCTAGATCTGTAGATCATGCTCGACTTCAATTTAGTTTTAGTCAAAGACCTCCTATAATCCACTACCCACTTTTCTACAATTATATTACGTACGTGGCTATGGGTAGTGAATGAAACTCGCTCTTTGCTCTAGTATACTTAATACCTAAGTAAGTACTTATGTACATCTGTTTATGAATGATGTATTAGTATGTATGGAACTTTTCCTCATATTGCAGAATAACGCTGTATAGCTTCTGAATCTATTTGTTCTTCGTCGAGGATATTGGCACAGGCGATCAATCCTGTTACTCAATTTAAATCTAAGAAGCTCTTTCCTCTGTTGCATCCAATTGACAGAGTTCACTTCAGTTCACTACAACCAAACTTTCCGTTTGTAATAATGTAATGTTATGGTATTTAAGTCACGACTGAATTCCCTGATAATACTATGACTTGAAACTCTTTTTCCACAGAAATTCATTAACTTCTCACAAAATTATGTTTGCAGAGCTTTATGGAAATAATATTACTCGAACTATTACAGTTAGGTACTTATGTATGGCATGCAGGATAAAGTTAGGCGAAGGCACCCAGAATCCTATCTTCTTACCACATTCTTTGGGAAGAATTTAAATAAGATATCAAGGAAATGCACAGATTTACAAAATCTATCTCAGAAACCAAATTATACTCTCGTGAATAACTATAGGAATGTCAATGCCTATGATACAGTTTTCGGAATTTCATGCATATTTAAATTCATGCACAACTTAGTTGAAGAAATAGAATTCATGTATACATGGTCTTTACAGTTCCACTTACTTGTAAAGGAGAAGAACAATTACTTATTTTATAAGTTTGAAAAATTTGAGATAGAAGCTTGTGACTTGATATCTGGAACTCGAAATCTTTATTTCGCAAGCATTTTTGCATTTGTAAAATTCTTAGTTCAGGTATAAACGATTAGATTAAACATAAATCATGTACTTTCTGAAATTGGTTTTCCAGTTCGATCGCATATTATAAGGGTTTCCCGATCCTTGTCGCCTATTGGTTCGAGTTTTATTTGTAAAAGAGTAGAGATACTTTCCACGACATGAAAATACATGGATTGCTGGAGCTAGGACATAAATGTGAATTATGTGTACCGTAATACTCCATTAGATTGAAATGTCAGAGTGGAGATGTTGAAAGTCAAAGGGGACAAGTTAGATAGATATTAGCAGATGTGAACTGCAGAGTCGATAAAATATTTAATCCTATAATCGCAGTCGTCGAGACTGCAGTGTGTAGTGAGCTGTGCAGTGACTGGCAGTAGGAGGACATGTCCCCGACATATTGAAGTAAAAAGTTTTAAAACTTAACAGATTTGTTATTTTGTATTTATGCTTTCGCTATACTTGCAGTAACTTTTGCAGGTTGGCATAATCATAATAATGTACCTACTATGCATTCTTAATTATGGCACAGTACTAATAGTAGGTAGTAACTACATGGTTTAATGTAGTCGTGCAGTAATCTTTGATCTAGTAAAAAACGGGAGCTCAAGCAAGCTTGAAGGAACAAGTTAGCAAAGAAAAACGAAGGAAAAATGTCGAATTGTATGTAATCCACATGCCAAAGGTATAGGTACATAGGAGATGATGTAGTACGGTAAAAGTAGAAGTTACCGGTTTAAGTTGAGAAAAATATATGTGAAGAGTTTCAGAGCTGAAGTGAGGCAAATGTAGTACATAAGGTACTTTTATGATGTGTGTGTGTGTGCATGTACATTTATGACGCAAAAAGTATTTTGTAGATCAGACTCAGGCCAAACAAACCAACTTTGCTTTACTTAACGAACTTTTAAAGCCAGAAATCCTATTTCCACCTATTTTCTCAAGATCTTTTCTGTGTAACTAAGTAACTTATACTCTACAGGGGTCCCTATGGCATAATCTTAAGAATCAATTTGGAACTGGAGTACTGAGTTTTGCAATGAAAGATTTATGCAAACATAACCTTTTGTCGACATTTTAATCCAGTCGTAATGCCCAGTTTATAGTCTTAAATTATAAAAAACCAACTTTTGCAACCTTTTTTTAGTAAATACATCACAACTAAATTGATGAGGTTCAAATACTTTTGCTAGGTAGTTACTCAAGCTTTTCTACGAATGTTTAATTGCTATTTGATTACAGCTGTACATTATCGTGATATTTACTGCTATAATATGAACATATATTACGATATATTACTCTCATCTCTTTGTGTCTGAAAATTCATCGTACCTTGAAAAAGCATATAAGAATTTGCATGTATATTGGAATTACCGACATTCTTAAAACAACTGTCGCTTCCCCAACCTGATAAAAGTACATTGAACTATTTTTATTCATCCAATTAATGTAAGAAAAGGATTTTATTGGTGTAATAAATTATTTTAAAATCATTTCAAGATATAATCAACACACAATGAGGTGAATGAGTACACACTTATCCCATTTTAGGAGGTTGAGACTACGTGAACATAGTGCAAGTGCAAATTCCTTACATTGCATGGTAAATGCTTTCTAAATACTTCCTGTATGGCAATATGGAATGAATATTTATCTACATAAGTAATTTAGTGCATTTTCAGGGATACAGATGTTCAGCAAATCCTGCACATGTTATGTTGGTTGAAACTACAGATTTACATTCTTGAAGCACCTTTTTGAATTCATTCGTAGAATTACGCACTATAGGCACAATAGAATATTATTAGGAACTTTTTGTCTTACTTTTTCTGTACAAGTTGAATACTTTTAATTATACCTTAAATCACACCTTTACAGTTAAGTAAGCGTATTTTATAAAGCATTGCTATCACATCTTTGATTATAATGAACAGTATGTACTTATGCAACAAGGCATATCGATGCTGAAGTATTCATTTTGGTATCTGATTTATGTATTTGATGACGTCTCACGAATCGTCCATCCCATTTATTCACTTTTTTATTTGAAATCGTGAGTTTTGAATGCTAAACGTTATTCTTGTTCCTTATGTTACGCAAAAATTAAACCGTGGGGCATAATTAAAAAGAGCCTACACAAAAAACGTAGTCCTAGGTGTTGTGCTGTATGCCCTAGAGAGTCTATGTTTATGTTGGTACTTGTAGTATTGGTAGGAATGATCAGACTAAACAAAATAGAAATGGGAAATACACGGTAGACTAATCTGGTATTTACCTACTCATTAGTGAATCTAATCCTTGGCAAATCCCGTGAATATAAAAAGCATTACCTATATATATTGAATCTGTATATCTAGGTAATTAACTAGGTGTAATAAGACTGTACGCTCTTGTGCATTGCAGCGTTGAATTTTACACAGCTACAGATACGGTCGTGAGTCTGAGCAGTGTAACAACTGAAACTGTTTCATTTTCCTTTAACATACTTACAAAGTTGAAGTAAAGTATTATATATGGGCAAACGTAAGTGTATTGCATACTCCTCCTGTGCATTTTATGTCTGCACAGTTCAACTTCTTCGCTCTAGAATTCTATTTGATAGTCATTAACGTTCACAATTATAGGTATCCATTGTGAGTACTGCTATACATTATTCTACATTTAGTACTGATAAACTGATATCAGCCTAAATCCACTTTGTTTTAGTTGGTTCTTGGTTCTGATTTTCCAGGGATTGTGTTGTCCTAGTCTTATTATTCTATTAGTATCCTCAGTTTGGCAACCAAATTAAGATTTTCACTCCTCTGCCTACAACCTACTGTGTAAAATCCAATTTGAGCATTTGGAGGAAATAGTTGAGTGAAGTGCGAGGTTAAATAGCCTTGCCAATGCCTGAGTATCCGAATCTGTAGATTAGTCGATGAACGAAGTGTATGGAGTGGTATAGCTAATTTGCAATCAAATTTCAATTTTGAGTTTATTTAGGGAGTGGAGATTGGAGATTGGATTTCTAGTTGGAAGCGTTTAGAATGGAATAAGTTGCACAATAAGATCGTGAGCTTTCCTAACGGATAGGCAAAGGATGCTATAAAATTGAATGACGATGGGCTGGAAATGATTCTCTCTTTTCCAAAGGATACTAATGTCACGCTAACTTACTGTTAAAGTGTAAGCTACAAACTATAAACACAAAATGTTGGCTAAAGAGAAGTTAAAAAACGTTTATATCTACTTTATATTCATGGGCATTTGTATATGTGATTATTTACATTCAGATTATATTTATACATTTACTTTGTATTAAGTACAAACAAATGTCTAAAATAAGTTGCCAGAAACTAAAGATAGCTCAGCAGTCTCCTAGAAATAAATAATAGGATCTAATCTTGAGGAAAGAGTGCGAGTGGCTGAATCATTGACAATGAATGTTGAAAATGCTGTAGACAAGCTATTCGCATCCTGCTGACTCTAAATGTTCCGCTTTTCCAATCTGAAAATCCGTAATTGCTACACAGACATTGTTAGGTAGGAATGATAATGATAATTCTTTCGTTATGTGTGGACAAGCGTAGACATCTATTTAATACGTAATATCCTCCCATAACAAAAGTAATAACAAAGCCTTGCTCCTGTTACATGTATAATTCTCGGCTAATGCAGTAAAATGAAAGCGTTACAATGTTCTTACTCTCATCCTCTGTAGACTCATTCCTATTCAACTGTTTCTTCCATTACGTCTCATATACATACTCTCTCTGATCTTTTCCTTATATCTGTTACTCTTGCCAATTCAGATTAGCATTATAACTGTAGATTTGCATTATACTGCAGCTCTGCACATGACTATGATATTTTAGTTGCATAAATGTCCAATCCACAATATAGCCTACTAATATCCGTATGCTATGTATACTTTGCTCTATATAACTTTATTTTGATTGGAAAAGTCCTAAGCTATCTGTCAGTTAGTGCCAACTACATATGACAAAATTACAATTAATATAATTCAATTGTCGTGTTTTAAAATCTATATGCAAAAAAGTAAACCTAATAATTTCAGTAAGTTTTTTGTGTCTAGTTCAATTGAATTGATGTACTTATCTGTATTACCCATACGATACATAACATACACAGCAATGTTGGTTTATAATAATTCAAACAAGTAATAAGTAATTTATTTTATGAATTCCTACATCTATTATTTATAGGTCTGACTAGAAAGCATTATGATAAATAGGGAGCTGTCACGTAAATGAAATGCAATGTTAGTATGATCTGTTGTATAGGAGAGATAGTTTCCTTTGAGATGTATGTTTGTAAAAGACGTAAGATATCTTGAGTTGTTAAGAGTGAGCTCAGGCTGAGATTCTGTTTCTCTTTGACTTTTGCCTTACGAGATGTAATATAATGTAAGTGGTTAGTTAAAGAAGTCTGTTCTTGTTGAATGTAGCTGTGATGTAGTAGGATATAGGACATGGCATGCCACTTCTGCTGTCTGCTCCGCCACCACTTACTTCACTCTTCTCTGGCAGAGCGTGGAGATAACTGTGACTGTTCTGTATGTCTGTCTGTGGTGGAAGTAGCCTCTGTGAATTGTACTAAGAACGGAGAGTAGACGCAGAAGAGACGCTTAAATTCTTGTGCTGACTTTCTTACTTCGTCGTACACAGACTAAACGTTTTTCTCTATCCGATTCGACTTTTGGTTGAGCAGAAGAGCTAAACAAACAGAAGGAGCTAAGTCATACGTAAGGGAAGAAGAACGCGTATTTATTAGGTGGAGTAGTAGAGCAGTGCAATGTAATATGTAATGTAAGGTAGAGAATTTTGTGGAGCTACTCCGCATTTCTGTGCTCAAGATTCCATTCAACTCGGCTATGAGTGGAGTGCGAATGTTATTTATGTGCCACTGGTCTCTTTACTCTAACCCCAGCTCGGATGGATTCTTCAGAATCAGCGGAAATTCAGTGCGTTGTGTAAAGTGTATAGAAAGTGAGTGTCCTCCACGATTTCCTTGAGTCTGTCCTGAGTATGCATTGGATTCAAGCAGTAAAACTAGAAGAACTGTAGTAGACTGTCAAGATTTCTGTGTTCTCTCCATCAGTACACATATATCTTATTGACTGCTTTGTGTAACAAGAAAACAGTTCACCTTTACTTGAGAAAATTATTGGACCCAATGCGATTCCAACTCAGAATTGGTTTTCAGCTCCAAAGCTTCTCAAGTGCGTGGAGATGCAAAAACTGAAACCGGATTTTCTTCATGCGCATGCATTTATACTTTATTCAACAAAGTATTTGCATCTTAAGAAATATTTGCTTTTCCCCATCCGTAGAATTATTTAAGTGAAACGAAATGTAAAACGAAATTTAAGTGAGACGACTATAGCTGACGTACCACGAGGATAAAAAAACTACTCATATACATATGCAAGTTGTGAACATTCACTCTCCTATATGAACTTAAGTGCATTCTATATAAACGATTGTAGTCTACAACCTAGAATCTGCCTTTTATTTACGATTTTGCTCTTTTACGGGGTATTTGATAAATACTCCTTACTAATGATTTACTGCGTGTCTTCCCAGATAGTAACACGTGTAGTTCTAGTTACATCTATATAATTTCTGTTCACTTGAATTACGGACGAGTTGTAAAAATACTCGATATGATCACAAAGTCAGAAGCTCAGGTAGAATAAGGTTGTTAGGTTGAAACTGGCAAATGCTCAGAAACACAAGTTATCACTAACTGCGCTATTTAAAGTGTTAATAGCAGGACTACTTGTCTTACTCGAGCGTGTGTCTCAGTGCTCCGGTGTACATATATGTACATATACACGCTAGTAGATTGTACATCTTGTGTAATTTTGTTAGTGCAGATTGCAGATAATATTTCTGTTTTGGGAAAGATTCGTTTCCTCCTGTAATGGGGGAAGGAAAATGAGTGATGAAATGAGAGAGAAATGGAAATGAAAAGGAATGACTTGCCTTCGCTCTTGGCTTGTCATGACATTTACTAAAAGATAAACCAAAAAGTACCTTCTAGGTGAAGAAAGACGCAAACCATCTGATAAAATCTTGTGCAAATGCACTATGAACATAAGAAGTGTCTATTCTCACTATCTTTATCTCTGACAATATAGATAACTACTTATACTTATAGTGTACACCTGTATATGTGCTATAAACTTATATATCCTACTATATACATGTAATTTAACCGTGCAACAAACAGTACGTCGTGTCGGCACATTAACAGCTTTGCGTGCAAGGAAGAGTTAGGATTCTGTGTATTAGTGACACTATATATACTTTTAGTGCCTATATAAGAGACGTCTATAAAATGCTGGGGAGGATAATATACAAAATACACTTTTAATATACGGAGAACATTGAGAGTTGAGGGGAATTCATTGTAAGATTAACTAACAGCTCAGAAAAAGACATTTAGAGGTTCAATCAGTTAGTGTTGGTGGGCCGAGTTCCAGCTGATGCTGGTTTATTGTTTGCAGTAGTGAATTGTGGCGATGGGAGATTGTAAGGTGAGAAAGGAAAATAAGAGCAGAAAGTAATTCTGCGTTGCTACTGGCCAACTCAGTTGTGTCTGTGTATTCAGTTGTGTATTGTGCTAAATGTCAAACCAGAGAATTTAGAGGAAACATAAAGGAGGATGTGCCATTCTTCCTCTTGTGTATTTAAAGCAACTGCTGGGCTGTTGTCTTTGAAAGTGTAACTGCAAATAAGGTGACGGTGACAATTTTCCCATAGGCAGTGAGGAGATTGGAGTTCTCTGTTGTGCAGTGATGAGTATCGTATCGTTGGATGAAACGTGAGTATATAGGTACGTCCTAAGAGTAGATCCTAAATGCTTTCTCTGGTTTCTCTGCCGATTTCTGTAAGCAAGGTGAAAGCATTTGATGCTTTCATGTAAATAACAGCCTGGAAATTTACGTCTGTTGACAATGGTTCACGACGGGGTCTTGTGAATTACCAACATTGAATTCCGCTGCTGACTACTTGAATACAGGAGCTGAAGGCGTTGACACTGTTTTATTCAATTAAATTGGATCGAATTAGCTTTTAGCTTGACTACTAACGTTTACACGGGTGTTAAACAGTTCTATAGTATTATCTGTATAGTTTGACTGATACAGTGCTGTGTGTGATAGTGTATAATACTAATACATATAGTCCGTGTCTAGTGAACAATTTAGCTGCTTTGATTAATTAATGAGTGGATCGAAGTCAAAGTGGACTGTTTTGAGCGTGTCGCAATGCATTCTAATTACATGATGATAAGGTTGATCGTGAGGGATTTACTTTCATTTATGTAAGTGGAGCCATTGTGTTTAATTTATAAAGAGAGTTCATTTAGTGTTTATTTGTGGGAGGGATTGCCTACCCTGTTCGTGTCTCATCACTTTATATGCTGATTTTTTAATATACATACCTTACTTTTGGAGCGATTTCTTTTTGTGTGCAAATATCTGTTTATTATCTTGACTCCAGTCTGCTAATGGACAATGTAGTATGTAAGAGGAGTTATAATGCTATTATTTTATTGATACTAATGTCACTTCATTATGTGCTATAAAACGACTCGCTGTAGAATTGAAGTTTTCGCTAACTTACGACTAGCACTGAATGTGAGAGTAAGTAGGAAATATTATGACTGAAACTTTACACTGATATATGTATGCGCTTGCATGGACTGCTAGCGTTTAATATAGTAGAAATGAATAACGGCTCAAGTTATGTTTAGACATTGTAAAAGGACAGATATATATAAGACTGTCGCATCGTGAATCGTGGGACTAGTGAGAGAGGTCTGAATAATGAAAGCATCTGTTCTCTGAATTTATTTATGGCAATATTACTTTGTCCTCTACGTTATATATTAGTTGCATTAGGTACACACATTTATAGTTGCAATTTGTGCTGGCATGGCACAAAGACCATCATGTCTGTCTGTCGGTGTCGTGTCGGGCATTAAGTTTGAGTCATTGAGAACTCCTTTGCAAGGAAATCGTATTTTCTGCAACTAAACTTTTCCTCTAGGCAAATTCGTACACAGACTAATTGTAGCATTGTGTGCAAGTGCTAAGGAGCGACGAGGAGAGAATTGCAAAAATTGTTTCTGGAAGGCTCAAGGCTCCATGTCTCATTGAACGCATACCATAGTGTTAAGAAGACTACTACAGTTATTTCTCACTAGGTACACAAGAGTGTATCTAGAGAATGATGAGTGTGTTGCGGATGCTAATGCAGATGTAGTAAATGGAAAACTGGGGGAAGGAAGGAAGTGTAATTCTACAACTTAAGTCATTGCTCCGTGGACCTCAACATTCAAATGCAGTCCAGCATCGTGAAGATATACACTTGTATACGTATATCTAATTGCAGCAGTATAGGTACTAGCCATTAGGTATCTGTGGTGTTGATTATCTTTCTCTATGTATGCAGTCCTATCACTTGCTCTTTAGAATCCTACGCATCTGTCTCAAATCGCGACATTTTAGAGAACATATTTATATTTCAAGATTCCTTATAAATTTTGTATCTGTATAGTCTCATTCGGCATATTCATCACTTAGGAATGTCTAGAGCACTTATTGAAGAAAAAATCAAATGAATTGCCGCCTATTACACACTATACTTGCAGTATTGTTATGATTGAATTTCACTTATGACTTAGATGGAAGGATTTCTTGTACAAACTATGGTTCGTTAATTACAGGTTATTTCGAGTAGCATTCTGCTGTCAGTACTTTCTTTGATTATTAACCTAATTGTATTGAAATATTCGCCTTTGTAGGCGTTTGTATCTGTAGGACTAGGTTATGATGTTTATAGTTATGAACTATTTATGTGCAACTGTGCAAGTGGTAGGTACTAAAAATAATTTTCATTACGAACATATAGGTCACAATTCTCAAAGGCAGAATTCAATTAGTCTGTGATGCAATTAGATAATTCTGATTCGTTTCCTTTAGAAATACGATCGAAGTTATTTTGAAGGATGCTTCACTCAAATATTACATCCTTGAAAAGAGGATGGCGAAATTTGTCCTTTTCATGTATTGTTCGTTTTCCCACTAATGACGAATTTAAATGTCACTGTTTGTCAACGTTTACCTAAGAAAAAGCATTCATGGGGCGCTACGACCGACTTCGTTTCATTTACTTTTCTGTTTTTTACTTAATATGTCGTATGCGGAGACAGTAGAGACAAAGACAACCAATGTCATCCATTGTCAATTGTTCTGTGATGAGTTGAAGCGGCAATTAATTTTCTGTGCCCCTCTGTTTCCCTGTCATTTCGTCATCGGCGAATTTTTAATTTCACGCTTGTGCTCTTGTATCCTTTCAGAGAATCCTTACGACCTTATTTTTATGCTCACAATCTATTTCAGCATATTGCCAGTAGTGAAATGGCAGACATCAATACTATGGCTTCAAAAGACAGAAATGTAACATAGCCGTAGGGTGAATGACGAATGAGCTTTATTTGCGGCGATTTGCGAGAAACACATTTGCATATGCATATCTACTTTATTTGCGGCGATTTGCGAGAAACACAGAAATATACTTCCCTCTAAATGCACTCAAATGTGCATACCTATATCAAATATCGACTTTACTAACAAGACAGAATTCGTGACTACACGTACACGCTATACATACCGGCGCAAATATTGCAATTATTTATATGATGATCTGTAGCTTGCTGAATTCTTCTATACATGATGGATTGAAAATGATTCTTTTATCTGATTGGACATGCATTGAAGAATGTCATTTTATGTATAAATTACTTTGAAATAAACTATACTGAAGCGGAAAACGTCGCAATAGCAATTTCGGGACATTTTCATGGAATGTGGGTCTGTGGATCATAGATTACGATTTACGATATCATTCAATCGCAATGTATTTAATTGCAATCGCAATTTTAGTTAATAGGAGAAACACATATTTAAACGTTCCACCTACATGTGACTGGTTCTGTCAACTTCTGTCTAACAGATTCCAACATGTTGGGAAAAAGTTGAATTCATAATTTACATAAGAATTCTATCTAGATTTACTCAAATTTTGCATGTATAATTACATATCATCGGTAATATTTCATGTAATCTATAAAACTGAACTACAATTCTACCGAGAGTAGGTACTAGCTATTTTTAGTAAACGTACAGCAATGCTTATACGACAGGATAAGGTTGATGATAATATTATTCGATGTAGGTATTCTAGCACCAAGATGGTAAGCCGGTCTGGCACTAAATAGAAATTAATGGTTGGAGTTAACCAGAATTTTTGAGAAACAATAGGACGCTGTAGATCATACTAAGCTGGCCACGAAGCGACAGACAAACCTTATTATCCTTTACACAAATAAAATGGTGAACGCATTCTGTACGTCATTTAATCAGGTCTTCCACTTCAATTTAAGCCCTCTCTCTCACATTCAGTTTCAGCTACATTGTAATTTGTTCTTTTGTTCGTCTATGTGTAGCATGTGTTAAGTGAATGTAGGAGGACCCACAAATTTTGCAATTCGCTACCGCTTCTCCTCGAAGAACGTGCCTTTGTCTTAGGAATGAACTAACTGCAGTCTCATTTCTCAAGTCACTGAACAATTAGGCTTTGTGACTTCTCTGGGAGTCTTTAAACTCAAGAAAGTCAGCGATCGTTTTCTGAGAGCGTTATTAGGCTACTTACAACTCAACTCTATTTTCCTTAGCTATTATATTTCACTATTAAACACGCATATTACATTTTGTGGTGGCACTACGTATACTTGGCTGTATTATACGTGTACTACATATTCAATTTCACTTCTTTTCCATTTGATATTCGCTCTCTTCTTCTCTCTGTGTGACATTTGCACCGGCACGTACGCATCTAATTCTTATTGGCATTCGATTGTGTCGGGTCGGCATATCCTATCGTATTATTTCATATCACTTTAAATGCACTGCTCAAACATTATAAGTAGACATTAGTTCGTGGTTTGTATTAAAGCGTGTGAATACTTGTACTCAGGAATAATATAAGTAACTCGAGCATTTGTTACGCAGTTGTGTAGATTTCGTTTTGTGTGTATTATAACTACCTTCGGCAACTACTGATACATCTATAGCATGTGAAAATGTGTGTTCCATCCAGCAGGTATTGAATATTTAGTAGGATTCTGTATTTTGAGTTACTGTTACTGTATGACTAAAATTAGGGATTAATGCACCTCCTCCTAGGTGCTCTACATTTACATTAGTATGTTTTGGTCAGAATATAAGTGAACAAACTTTCCAACTGTCTGCTATACTGTACTTTATAGTAAACTGTATACAGACTGAAGACTTATTCATTCTTTGTTACCGTAAATAAGGTGCATTGATACTTTGATACATGTTTATTTCATGTAACAGAATAATAGCAGAATCGTCTAGTATAATGTATGAATGCAAATTTTGAATAAATTCTTTTTCCTTATCATTGCTATGGACAATATGCAGTTGACAGTCTCGGGCTCCGATATAACTTTACCCATAGAGAAAAGGTACATTAAATTTGGCAAGGCAGAGGCCATGTAAATGATATTGAGCTTTAAAAATAGCGACTGTGAACAATATTTACAGATAAGGTTTGCATTTCTGTTCATAAAACAACTATGTGGTTAAGTGTTAGTATAGCAGTTCTGAAAATATTCATCAAAATTATGAACGAAATATCTAGGTATATATTTCGCTATATAGCGATAGAGATGTAACTCAGAATTGAGCGAGGCAACAAGTATAGAAAGGGTGTTGGTTGTTAAGAGATGTATGCTTATACATACATGGATAATAATTTTTTAGTTTTGTGAGCTTCTTTGTCCTATGCTTTGAAAGTTAAAAGAACTCCTTCAACACACAGATAAATACAAACAAAATTTATTAATTTTACACTTGAAAATCAATTAGGTAGGAAGATGTACTGCAAACTGGTAGAATCTTCAACACCCTATCTGACAAGCTTGAAATGCTATAGATGCCCTAAGTTATAGTAAAAGTACTTAATGAACAGTAATTTAGAATTATGATTTATGATCAGCTTTTATTTGCAAATGCTTACTGTCTTTACCTATCATTTATAAAGCAGCTACTATATACTTCAGTTATAACTAATAGGTAGATAAAAATGTCATGTAGAGTCCATTGTTTAATGTTCGTCATATCTTAATTCTCCGGCAGAGCATCTTCTATTTGTTTCTTCGACTGTACCATACCTGCTGACTGTGTGCCACATATTGTTTCTCTTCAATAATAGAAGATGTTCCTTCTGAGATTCGTCTTAACTCCAGGGGTCTTTTATTAAGCAGACAGATCTTTAGCCATCACACTATGTCCTCTTGAGGCGAATTTTCGTTTCTGATTTAGAATTAGTACTAATGCCCCAATACTTTTCATGTACTCTGAACACTATATCAGCATTACAGTGAGCACTATAGATATATTTATGCATTCAATGTATAAACTCTTATATTCGGTTAGTATACAGTAAATAACATCTGTAATTACAGGACAAAGATTGCATTATGTATGTAATTTCCATTGCTTACTATAAATACATGTTGAAGAGCAGTGGATAGAATGGAGATTATAATATAGCTATAAAATCAAATGATGTATGTCTATAAACCATAAACTGTTATAGCTTGTGAAGCAATGATTAATGCTGTGAAATAACGTTGTGGAATGCGAATGTCCATCTATGTAAAGTTGGTTACCAGAGCTAGAAGGCTACCTTTCATAATCTGCATTTTGCCACAAGCACAGCAATTGTCTACGATTGGGACTAGTAAGAGTAGTGAGGAATGAAGTTGTCTGTTCTTATTTGGCTACCTGAAGAAACTCGTGCAAAGGAATCTACTATAAATAATAAATACAGACTACTTAATTATTTGTGGCCAGTCATTCGTCCTTTGGTATTTGCTATACTTTTTTTGCTGAGACAGAAACAAAAATACCTTCTGTGGTAAAATTTCCTTCGTTTGGTAAATACAAAACATGGTTGACCTCCCACTGTCAATTTCAGTGGCTATTATCGTTGGAATGTAGTACTCCATGTTTGTAATTATTATTTATGACTGTCTGAAAGTCTGAACTCATAACATTGGTGGCTGTTAGTGAATTATTAGCGATGCTATTTATGTTGGAAGTTTGCAAGTTGACGTTGTCATTATGTCACTCGACCAATATGGGTTTATTAATGTCCTTGCACTGTTTACGTTACCACAAAATATGTGCGAATTATGCAATTTAGTAAAAGTTATTTGGTCTAGAATCAGACTTGAGAAAGACGCAGATTTAATAAGACTATTGGTGTAGATAACCGAAAGGTTGGCGACAAAATGTTTGGTTGTTAGTTTTGCTTTGGTAGCGACTTAATCTTTTTGTTTTTCTGTCTCACTGCTGATAATCGTCTTTGTTCGTATTAGCTGACTACTGACTACTGTAGTTTTGCAGATAGACAAACACGTCTATAGGTACATACTATAAACGTATAACGGTATACTATAGTGATATAGAAGTATATGCATTATGTACGGTTGTAGGGTTACTTGATCTCGGGACGTTTATTTACTTGAATACTAAATAGGTATATTACTTGATGCATTACGTGCTATTTACTGTGTACTACTAAAGAGAGCAATGTACACTGACTTCTATATTCGATACACTTTTAGATGTTTCCGATAGATACGTATGAAATTACATATAAAATGAAGTATGACACAGTCGAATAAATGAGAGGACTACGAAAATGAAATTACCATTCTTCAGCCAGGCAGATGTAATCATAGTGTTGCCAGTAGTTGTTTACTTTTCGTTTCAGCCGTATATCATGGTATAACGTTTCAGGTTTCTATTTATCTTTCCGATTTTCTCTTTTCATACAAAACGGAATGTAAAGCAACGCCATGTAGGTTACTCTGTATTAAACTTCTGTGCAATGTATTCTTGAAGTGACTTATATCTGTATTTTGCAGTCATTATCTTAATCTCAATCGTAACATACGCATTAAGGTGCCATTTGAATTGGGAGCTCTTCCACACTATTATAATGTATCATCCTTTTGAGATCATTTGTTTGTAGTCAAAGGAAGACCAGGAGAAACTGATTTATTTTAAAGATTAAAGATACGCAAGTTGATAGCCAGAAGAGGTGGTGTACTATCTTATTGTGCTTATGTCAGATTAAATAATGATACAATAGTGACCATATTATTATTGCCGGTTATGTACTTTATGGAATATTGTGCTACACTTGTGCTACCGACTGCACCACCTTTTTTAATGTGTACCTAGCAGTATAAGTCATTGAACTGCTTAGCTTTGTACTCAAATCAATCACACAATTCAAAAGTAAATCATTATCATCAATCAGATGTTTAGGAAGATTTGAAGCACTAAGCAAATACTACTCTCTTTCTTTTGGATATGATACCGTATTGTATCAAATATCGTAAACGCAAGGTATACATTAAATGAATGGAGCACTCACGTCATTCTAGTATATGTGATAGCCAATCTCATTCGCCTCCAAATTGCAACTGCACGACAAAGAAAGATTATTTATTGGCAAATATGAATGTGAGAGTTTGTTGGGTTGAGTTTTTTGGGACTCGGACGTCATTGATAGGTACATTGTATTAGTTGGACTAACTTTCTTTGCTATTTACTCAGTTATTGTGTACATTTATTTATTGCTCTGTGCACAACAACCCTGCAATCATTTCTTGGCCACAGTAAAGTAAACATTCTAAATCTAAGGTGTAATGAGTTGCATGACTGTGAAATGATAAGTGGTTAATCTTATAGCTATAATTATAACATTAGGTACCCCAGCATACTATCACAATGGAATTCCAAAATGGTGTTTACGGAATAACACTTGCTGCAATGTTTGAGACAGAAAAGTCAAATTCTTTCGTTTGTTTAATCTTTACGTAATTCACTCTTTAGACTAGATGGTACTATGCTACATCCACCAAAAGTGCGTTTCAAGGGTTTAGTTGCCAATTGACATCAATAATAATATTGTTCTATTTATTATCTACCTTTAAATAGATTCTTTCTTCATCAATAAATTATAATCATCAACATAATAATATAATGTCCACAGATTTTACGCTTGTTAGCTACGGAATGACGAAAGGAAAACCACATGGCACCTGGACACGAGTTTTATTTGCAAAAATTATTCTGCTATAAGTTGTTAGTTTATAAAAAAATAAAACCCCATTTTAATTTTAGCAGATTATGGGATAGTTAATGATATCAAGTTGTGCATCATTTCGTGCAGACCTACATAAATGCAACTTAAAGTATACATTTTGTAATGTAACATCCGATGTTTACAGAATAGTCTAATTTCAAAAATAGCGTGTTAATATTGAAATGCCATACCTTTACGTAATGCGGTAATCGATCCATTCTCTCTTCGATTTTGTCTGTTCTTGTGTAGGGAATAGCCTGAATGTTAGCGGTTAGCTTACCTAGTCTTGGTGGTTATGTCCGTATTCATAAGTACATTGTCTCAGTCTGTTTCTTGCTAAATACAAAGGACAATGTTATGAATGGGCAGCGTACGGGTGATATTCTTGTCAAGGTTTTGCCACTTCTTACATAACTGGATTTTGGAATCTAGAGCATCTTTTTCGTAAATAGGTCGTTGTGTAGTAAACTTGCTAATAAGGTCCTTTGTAAAAACATGGAAACAGTTTTCGGTCTCAAGTCTCAACTGAGTTTGCGAAGTAGCATAAATTGGACTATATAAATTATAATGAAAACGGGATAGGGTCTAGGGTATTAGTAATGAGACCAAACAGTAATATTTTAATGCATGGATTCAGTTATGTGGAATTGTGGAATCTAAAGCAATTTGAAGTTGACTTTGAGGAAAGTTTAGATTGCATGTGCATTGGGTCTTGAGTACTTTACTACCACACGATACAGTTTGTGATGGGCTTGAATTCAGGACTACCTACATTGTGTTAGTTTAGTACAGTTGAACCGAGTTGAACACAGAGAAAGAGAATATTAATAAAATATTACGGTTGGACGGCTTGGCTTATATCAATGTAATGGTCGAATGAAATGGTGTATATTTATATTGCATCATATAAAAGATTCCTTCACTCTATTAAGAGTTACTGGAAATCTAGATAGTATTTTAGCAGCTCAAGATGTATGCAGTTTTGTTAACAGAAAAGTTTTTGGCGCATCAAACAATGGTGGAGTTGCAGTATAATAACGTCTAGAATGTAGTTTTAAGGGAGTACCATCCCAACTTTAACAACTAACTAAAGTATTGCATACTATTTTGTAGATTGTTTGTGCTACAGACTACAGTACACAGAATCTAACGTATTATTATTATTATACAGCCCAGCAGACAGAGTATAGTGAATATAATAATAGAGCAACTAAATATACTATATAGCCCTTAACCTTTTATATAGTGCACTATGTATAATCTTATATGTACACATGCATATAGCTCTTAACTGTAGCTTAATGTTAGCTAACAAAAACTTAAAGTTGGCTATCACATTCACGATCTTGGACGTTGAAGGAGAGATGCAAACAAATATAAATGTCTATTTGCAAACAAACATTGAAATAACTGGGAATTGCATAGGTTCTTTCTTTCTGCAATGTACAATGTATAGGAATACTATACGAAGTGAAGGAATGTCAAGTTCAAAACGGAGGATTTAGTTGCGGGTATGTTGTGTACGGGTGATTCAACACACCAAAGTAAAATATTGCATGTTCTAGTGGAAAACAAGGGTCAGACTGCTATCGGTGTTAAGTTGTGCTGTGTTTGTTTTCAATTTCTTGACGTCTAAAATTTCTTAATCACTAGGAATCACTACTATCGTTTTGAATTAAGTGAAGGCTACTATTTACTACTCTGAAGTAAGTTATACACACGATAGAGATTTGTTTGCTTAAGAAATATATGCACTAATTGATCGGGAAATTACGTTTTCAGTATCAATTACAACTCAGTTTAAAAGTGACCAAGTTTCAATGATTCAACTAGGATACATGTTTAGTGGGTTGAGCCCGAAAGTCGTAAAGAAGTGTCTCAAGTCGGAGGAAAATCTATAATAGGGGATTGGACTGCATAAAATATAGGATTGCTATTGCTGGGTTGTTTGCAGTGACAAATTACGTGGAGAGAAAATAAGAGGGAATAAATTCACGGACAAAGAATGTGCATGACAGATAGGATAGGATATAGATCCAAAAGAAAAGGCCTGAAAGGAGTGTCCTTGTTCGATACTGCAAAAGATTTACCGAACTTCAATATAAGCTTCTTAAAGTCCTCTTTGGAACTCAATGCATGTGTAAATACACAATGCATACACAAAATAGTTTCTTGAGTTGCGCTAACACTTCCAGTGGAGTAATTTTAGGCATTACAGTGGACACAGTTATTGTATGGTGATAGCACAGAATTTATCATTCTTACTATATTGGTTTTCTAACAAGAAAAGTGACACTTTTTTGTTTGAAAATGTTATTCACCTACGCTGTACTTAGATGGACAGCCGCTATTGAAATGGATGAAAAATAATTGAAACCGGTGTGCCTTTTCTATCTTTGAATTTTCCTTCTGCTCGCGATAACACTATAAATATTAATGTCGTGGTGAGATGTTTACTCCTTCCTTGTTCAAACCGTTTCAGCTCAAACAGAGCAGAGACTTAAAAAGAACATGTA